>PISX010007506.1:50981-88572 GCA_004024625.1 Mellivora capensis | reverse complement strand
AAATAAATAAAATCTTTAAAAAAAAAAAAAAAAAAGAAAGACATTGCATCTACTTTTATGAAATGATGTTAGAACTTTTTTAATGCTTTACCATGACAAAATGAAAGGGTAACTATTCTATTTGGGGAAACTTGGTGCTCTGTGAAACCCCAAATCCACCCAAATAAGGGAACAAGAAAGCCCTATGCAAAACCACAGGTACTGCTCCTGCTGTCCCACCTTCTGGACTCCTGGCCACAGCGTGTGTCCTTGGTGGTGACCTTCTCATCCTGTCATTCAAAGCGAAGATTCTGGAATCTGACCATTAGGGCTTCAACACCAGTCATGTACTTTCTAGCTATGTATGTGTGATCAGTGACACATCGCTTATACTTGACTTTCAGTATCTATAGTGAAGATTCAAAGTAAGGCATATACGGGGCACCTGGGTGGCTCAGTTAAGTGTCTGCCTTTGGCTCAGGTCATGATCTCAGGATCCTGGGATGGAGTCCCACATCGGGCTCCCCCTGCCTCCTCCCTCCCTCTGCCCCTCCCTTCTACTTGTGCTTTCTCTCCCTTTCTCTCTCAAATGAATAAATAAAAAATCTTTGAAAAAAAAAAAAAAAAGTAAGGCACTAAAACAGCATGTGGCACGTATAGGTACTCCATGAGTGTAAGCTGTGATTATATAATGATTTTCCCTCCCAACCCTTAGCTCCCAGGTCACAGCTGCCTGGTCTAAGCCTTAAACCACTATGCCCTCTGCTTCTGTCTCCATCTCCACAGCCTTTCCAGATCTGCCTTTAGGGGCCAAGAAGCCATTGGCTTCTCCCGGAAATTTCTGGAAAGGGAAACATACAGGATTGTACCCAATAAGTAGAAGGAAGGGTTTTAACTATACTTTCATTTTTCCCTCCCTTCTAAGACTCTGCCCATTGACTTGCAAAGGAAGAATCGCTTTCAGGTTTTCAGCCATCTTCTGCCACAGCTAAGCCAGAAAGGGAACTTGGAAGCTGAAGACCAGAGAGGAATATCTGGCTGGCGGAGTCCAGGTGTTTGGTTTGTTTGTTTGAAGGGAATCCTTTTCTACTTCAGTTTCCCCTTCTGGGACGCAGACTCACAATCCCTTCTGCTCGTGGCCGACATGCGTGCTCTCAGTCATTCACTAAGAAGACCGTGCGGTGTGTCTCCCCTATGATTGCACACGTGCGGGAAGCTGGGGCACGCACCTACCACCAGTGCTCTAGTCAAGTGAGACAGAACGCACAGCCGGCCCTGGGTTGGGGACAGCCCAGACGCGTTTGAGCATTAGTAGACAAGATGCTTGGTCCTGGACTTTAAGAACAAGCTGAGAACGCCAGCTAGTCCCCAGCTCCACGCTCTGGAGAGTCAGCCACTGATGCCACCTTTGGAGCCCACAAAGGTAACATGCTTTTGCTCTTGCTTATAGGTTGTGCTATCTGCATAAGTGACAGAAGTTTGCAAGCAACAGTGTTTCCATGTTTTTCATGCTTTGAATAATGGACACCACAGGGCCTCTTGTTAGACTCTTTACTGATTTTGTCCCTAAGTGCCCCAAAATGCATGCAGAGGGTTTTGCCTTTCAGAGTTGCTTTAATCCAGGTCTGGCTCCCTTTATCTGTGGTTCCCTAGGCTCTACCCTCTACACTCTGCTTACACCCCCAGCCTCGTGGCCAGATGGCTCAGGTGGGCCATAAATGTCCCCAGGAAGAGAGGAAACAGGTCCAGGCCAACATGAGAGGCAAGAATCCTAGAGTCACCCTAAGTGGACAGCTCAGGGCATAGGGGCTCCCATGAAAGCAGTGACGGTGCTGACTGGTTGTGCTGACCAGGGACCCCAGGAGCTGAGGCTGGGGTCCCCTTCCTCTGTCAGATGTGGGCTGTGTGAAGAAGGGGTAGACATGAAGCCTGGGTAGACTACCAATAATGCCCACCACACAGTCATTCTTGAACTTTGGAAACTGCTGACAAAAAATTGTGTCTACAAATTTGGAGGGTTTGTGGACTTTTGAAGTCCATCTCTGGGGGCCAGGAACCCCTACACAGTCCTGTTTGATTCAGCAGCTGCTACGTGCTCCCCTTGGAAGAATTCACACCTTTATGTCCTGCTTCTCCTCAGAAAGTCCTCTCTCATTACCTGAATTCCCCCAGCTGGCGGTGGCCCATGTTCCCTCCACTTCGTGCAACTGTCCCTCTCCACCTTGGTTCCCCTACCCACTCCCAAGACCCACTGCTCCTGGAGGTTTCCTGCAGGTAGCCTTTGATCCTGGGTTGTTCTTCCTGCATTCTCCTCCAGCCAAATGCTAACCTTAAAGCTGAGCCCCGCCAAAGGCCCCTAGGCAGCCCGGTGTCATGGGAAGCCTGTAGCTCCTTCCCTCATGGCTCCTGTGGGACACCGTGCTCCAGTTGTCAAGTGGCTCATAGAACAGAAGGATCTCCAACTTGCCCCATAGCAAAACAGGCCTCCTTGCTGCAGGCCTCCTTCTTCACTCCAGCGGGACTGAACGAGGGAACAGACGACCAAAGATCTACATGTATCTGACTCCACCCTCTTGCAGTCTGACCACATTTTCTCATTGTTTCCCCGCTCCCCAGCTAGACTGTGGAACAGAGCCTGGTGCTGTGATTCACACAGGGAGGGGACATGTGACTCTGGCCTCCCCAGCACAGGCCCTAAATGGCTGTGCCAACAGGGCCTGGAGCACAAATGGGCACTGGGTACACTGACTGCCAGTCTCTGTGACGATCCAGGAACTCAGAAAAGTAACAAACTAATTTTTAGAGAGAAAGGATTCCTTATCCACCAAGTTACTCCCTTATTGTCTCTGATCTTGACAGGGCCTGTATCCTCCAAGAACCACAAACCATGCAGTAGGACTTCAACCAGAATAAATAAGAACCTGTTGAACATGTTCTTTGTTTAATTCCACATGTTTTGTTAGAATATCTACTATGGTCTAGATAGTAAGGATGTGTCAGTGAACAGACAAAATCACCATCCTTCTAGAATGTCCTTTCTAGAGAAGAAAGGTAAGCAATAAACAAATAAGTGTAATATTTAATAGGCCTCATGGTGAAAGTAGTTTGGAGGAAAGTAAAGTTGGGGAATGAGAATGAGGATCAAAGGGAATAAGAGAAAGTTTGGAAAGTTTAACAGGGTAGTCAGAGAGAGGTTCATTGATGAAGTGAGATTTAGTAAAGGCCTAAAAGAGAGAAGGGATCAAGCCCTATGGAGAGCTGGGGAAAGGTGTGGAGGAGAGGGGGACAAGTACAAAGGCCCTGTGGTGGGGACAGGTCCAGGGTGATAGAGAAACAGTGTGGAAGGCTGAGTGGCTGCAGCATAGTCAAGTACTAGGTGTCCAGGGCTGGGGTTGACCTTCAGAGCAATTCAAGGTAGGGGAACAACACAGTCCTTGACCTCAAAGAAGCAAGGAGCTTCTAAAGCCCACACAGCAAATGCTAAAATAATAGCACACCTAGAAAAGATCAAGTCCGGTCCATGCTATGAGAGTTCAGAAGAGAAAGCTCAGGGTGGTCAGGGCTTGAAGGGATAGTGGAGACCAGCTGGGTAGGAAAGGAAGAAGGCGGCATGGGCACGGCATGCACTGTGGGACAGTCTGATCAACTATTAGACATGTTGCTTGTGAGTTAAGTCTCTGAAATTATTGCCTCTCGGGATTTGGGGAGACAAATCAACAGAGGTTCATATTGTGCAGGTATTTTCTCCCAAGAAGAGAAACTCTGTATCAAGGCCTCTGTCTTGTCTTTTCTTTTTTCTTTTGTTAAGATTCTAATCATTTGTCAGAGAGAGAGAGAGCACTAGCAGGGGGAGCAGAAGAGGGAGAATCAGGTTCCCCACAGAGCAGGGGACCCTCCCCCACCAGGATCATGACCTAAGTTGAACGCAGATGCTTACCTGACTGAGCCACCCAGGCATCCCTGGTAAAAATATTCTTAAAATTATCTTATTTAATAATTCTTAAATTGATTAAAAGTTCAAAGTAGCAAGACAGTGGCCACAGAACATTAATCTTGCATACAGAACCTTCTGAGTACGGGCCCTGTCTGAGTGTGGGGCCTGTGTGACCACACTGGTTGCAACCCATGGAGCCATTTGGGGAACAACTTTCAACACATGTGTCTTATGGTTTCAGTCCTCTGCAAAGTCTGTTGCTCCCAGTAGCTCCTCTCAGAGCTGGATGTGTCCTCAGACTGGCATTCGGAGAGGTGTGAAGCTCCCCACTACAGTGATAAAGACATCCGCCAAGGCTCAAGGAGTATCACCTGACCATCCCCAGATTGGAATCACTGCTGCCTCATCAGCTCCTTCCAGGTGCAAAAAGTACCTCAGCGTTTGGGGTGCCTGGTTTGTTTGTGTCAGATATAATAACTTGCCTGGTGATTGCTTTTTAAAAACTGGAGAGGCTTCCATCTGCCAGCCTCTGAAATCAGACCCATGTTTCATGTTTCCCTGTGTGCCTTTGAGAAAATTCTATAAACCCATAAACACTTTTTTTCTCTCCAAGGAGCAGTTTATTCCTAATACTTAATACCACTGATTACTGAGGAATTGTGTGGAGAATACCTTCTCTTTGAGGCTCCATTGCTCACCCCATGGCCTGGGTGAATATACACCCTCACTTCATTATGGAAGATTTCAAAAGCCTCTAAAGGCAATGAAAGCAGATTTTGAGTTAAACCTACAAGGGAATAGAGAGGAAATACCGATAGTAGAGTTTTCTATTTTGATTACGGATCTGATTATAAAACCAGAGATCTGGTTTTACAAGAGTAAAGAAAAGCCCCTAAGCATAGTAGCTTTGTTGTTGTTGTTGTTGTTGTTAAGATTTTGTTTATTTGACAGAGATCACAAGACAGAGAGGCAGATGGTGGGGTGGGGTGGAAGGGGGGGAGGGAAGCAGGCTCCCTGCTGAGCACAAGAGCCCCTTGCAGGGCTAGATCCCAAGACCCTGAGACCAGGACCTGAGCTGAAGGCAGAGGCTTAACCCACTTAGCCATCCAGGTGCCCCTATAGTAGCTTGTTTTAATACCCAAAGACATTACCAGGCAACTGAGAGCATCTAACTTATTTGGTCATACAAGGGTATCTGAATAAATCCCACATCTATGTTGGGCCCTTGTCCTCTGTACAGAAACTGGCACCTGTGGGCTTGGCAGCTGTGGCCCAGTCGGGAAAAAACATCAGTGCCAGGGTCAGCAATGTAACCAGAGGAAAGTTCCATCAAAGGGCTTTTTGGCCAGGAGGTGTTGAGGGCCCAGGAGACAGGAGAAGAGCATGGCGGACTCTCTGGGGTGCTCAGAGCCCCAGACCGCGCCCCGCCCGGACCAGGGCAGAGTTTCTGAGAGGGGCTCCAGAAGGGGCCCAGGGACCCCCCCGCAGTCAGGTGGGTGGTGCTCAGAGCCATTGTTCTTTGAACATTTATGCCAGTGCGACCAACTTCACTAAGCACAGGCTGGAGAAGTTAGATATATCTGCTTAAATTCAAAGCCAAAGACACTTGGGGCTATTTTCTGAGCGGTCCTGGTGGTTGGATTATCATTCCGTGTGTGATTTGCCTCCTGCCTTGCCTTACACTGTCTTTCCTCAGTCTTTCCTAAATTCGGGGAAGGATTTAACAGTCATCCCTGGTTTTGATGAGCTATACCACAGAGCTGCCAGCAGAGGGGAACACTGTATTTCAGAATGGCAGTTTGAGAGCCTTAAAAAAAAAAAAAAAAAAAAGAATTTGAGCCCCCCACCCCAACCTTGTCACTACTACTCCCTTCGTATTCTTCGTTAAGGCCTTGCTTTCTTCTGTTTCCTATTCTGGGGAACCTTAAAGCCATCTGAAATTATTCCATTGCTGTTGTGAGGGAAAAAATTGATGTCCTCACTTGGGATGGACCGAGCAAAATCATACCATAGTAGATCCCACCCCAACCTAGGTAAGCCCTGCTAGACTCTTCCTCTCTCCCTGCCTCCTTCCCCTACCCCCTCTCTCTTTCCTTACCTGCAAAGTTTGCTGCCCGTTAAAATGAATGTCAGGCATCAGTGAGCAGGAGAGGAAACCATTTGAGGAAGTAATAAGTCAGGCCAGTAGTGTCGGTGTCTGAATCTCTGGTGCCAGTAACACCAGTGCCTCTAACACGAAGTCTTGGCTCCCAGCCCCGGACCCGGCTGGCCTCGGTAGTGCTAGTCGTGGCTTCCAAACTGCTTCCTGATCATGCCCATGACTGAGCCCAGTGTAAAAATGCCCTGCGAGCGTCAGGGAATTTCCTCTGTGCGATCCGTTTTTCTTTACCCTGTCCCAATCCAGTCGCTTCTTGGCCCTTTTGGCTAAGATCAAGTGTACCCTGTCCCAATCCACAATTAGCCAAATCCTGGCCCACGCTGCGGGCTGGTGTTTGGCTGTGAAACCCCTCCTCACCCCTTCCTCCACCTTCTGGGCTCCTTCTGGCAACCAGTACCCCTCCTCAGGCTCCAAGGGAATCTAGAGGAAGATTTCTTCCCAGGCTGCTTTCCTCAAATTTTACCTCTGCATCTCTTGTCTGCTGGGGTGTGGTGCTCCATTGGAAGTCCTGCTGGGGAAAAAGAAAGCTCATTCACAACAGGATGTTCACATTATAAAAAAAATTTATTTTCTTAGGTAATCTCTATAGCCAACCTGGGGCTTGAGGGACCATAACCCAACAGAATTGAATTCTAGAGGTGAGACCCCTAGTTTTGGAGCAAGATATATGTACATAGAGGAGACTAGGTTACCATGTAGGGAGCTGCTCTTCACGGGTCCCAGAAACTAGCTTTGAATCTACCCAGCTGATACAGGACCACACACAACCCAGCCAGGTCCTCTGCCAAGCACTGCTGCTTTCACAGAGCCAGAGGTGATCTCATCACAGCGGCTGGGCTCTCTATTTAATCTGTCCTGAGCACAGAAGCACCTCTGATAACCTTTGCAGGTGACAGTCTGTCTTGAGCAGCTCCTACATATTCCATACTGGGCTAGGCTCTGGAGAGGATATAGTGAAAGAACACCCAGTCCCTCAAGGAGCCTGCCACCCACCTCCTCCCAGAAGCTACCTTCCCTCTCCATGTTTTTCTCATAGGCTTTTAATGGGTCATTTCCATAGTCCCACTCCATTGAGCAACATTGCATGCTCAGAATGGTGATGTCAGGTTTTATTACACATTCCCATTACAAACTTCGGTGTATAATATTTACATACGCACTGGTTCTCACCAAGGAACTCAAAGCCATTTATGGATCCTGTCTCATTTGCTCCCACGGGAGCCCTGAAGGTAGAAGAGAAGGTGTGGGGCTTATTCTATCTGGGAACAAAGAGACTAGAAGAAACTTCCAGGCCTTCTCTGATATAAGAAAAGACTCCTCCAAGGATAGCGATGGTCACCCTTCTCTGCTTTATCAACATTTTGAGTTGGTAATCTTAGGGCCATCTTGAGAAACTGGCAACTTGCTGGATAATAATCCTCATTCAGGAGCCAGGGTTCTCCTCTTGAGTTCAAAAGGCAAACTGAAACACTGTGGATTCTGTGAGAGGGGTCAGAACAAGGACCAAGGCTTAAGAGCTCGCCTGGATGGTCAATCAGAGCCAAGCCTTGGCAAGTCCCAGGGGATGAGCATAGGGTCTCAGGTAAAATGAGAAGTTAGAAGAACCTAGACATTTTCATTCAAATGGCACTTCATTATTATACAGACACGTGAGAAAAGGTGAAAATGCGGGTGTGTGACAGCTTGTCTGGGAAAATGACACCAGGGTCACCAGTGGGGCAGGAGACTGTGCTCAATTGCAGTGTGAGAAGTAGACAGAGAGCAGGGTTTTGGGGGGTAGGGGGGAGACTGATGGACTCTGACCAATCCTGTGGACTCTGACAAGATGTGTAGACTTTATTCTAATGGTTCTCTTCCTGGCTTACACAGGATGGACACCTGTTCAGATTTGATTGTGAAAGACTCCTCAGGGCTTTGATGAAGAGAATAAGTCCGAGAGGCCAGCGGTGGCACAGGGCATCGCTCTGGAGGCTCCCCTGGAAGTCAGGCAGGGCCAGGCATCTGGACTACAAGGTGGCAATGAAGGCAAAGAAAGCCAATGGATTGGAGAGCTGTTTAAGAGAGAAAATCCCAAGGAGGATGTGGAGAGAAAGAACCCTACACTAGAAATTGGATTTCTCTATATAAACTTTGGTATCTAATACAATTTCATATCCTTTGAACTGCCGGGTATCTGGAGGGTAACAGAGTAAAGGTAGAGTCTAACATTAGAATTCTGAAAATCTTACTATATGCCAGGTACTGCTTTAAGCTCTTTTTTTTTTTAATTTTTTATTTACTTATTTGACAGAGAGAGATCACAGTAGACAGAGAGGCAGGCAGAGAGAGAGAGAGGGAAGCAGGCTCCCCGCTGAGCAGAGAGCCCGATGCGGGACTCGCTCCCAGGACCCTGGGATCAGGGCCTGAGCTGAAGGCAGCGGCTTAACCCACTGAGCCACCCAGGCGCCCCCTGCTTTAAGCTCTTATAACCCATAGCATACCAAGGGCTGTGGAATAGGATTCCAGCTTTGCATTTATCATCTATTTGACATTGGATAATTTACTTAAACTTTCTCATCTATATAATGGGGTTAATAATACCTTTCATTCTGAGTGGGGGGAATGGGCAGAATGGGTGAAGTGGGGAGAAGTTAAGTAACTTACCCAGAATTTTCACCTCTGGTCACAATGGAGTAACAGGAATCGAATTTACCTTCTCACTGTAAACAACCAAAAAACTAGACAAAAATGCATAAAGCAAATGTGATTAGATGTTAGACAACCAGCAGCCCAAGTTTGTGATCCCTAAGAGAAGGGAAACGCATGAAGTGATTCCCCTGGTTTTCTGCCTAGAGACATATTCTAGACCGTGGCACAGGGAGAGCCCAGGGGACTCACTGAGTTGTGAGAGAGATCAGAGTACAGGGGCAGAGGGTGGACAGTAGCTGGAATTTGTAGGGCAGAGAGAAAGAGCTTGAAGGTCCCCTTGAATCTTTGCTCAATAGTAAATAGAGTAAAACTCCATGAAAATATGAACACAGAAGAGAAATGGGAGGTCTGGGAAAAAAATGGAATTTCTAGAGGGAATTAATAAGAGTAGATACCATGAGAGATAAAAATTACTGAACTTGAGACATGGCAATAGAAACCAGCCAAAGTGAAGCAGAAGAAAAAAAGACTTCAAAAAAATGAACAGAGGGGCACCTAGGTGGCTCAGTCGATTAAGCAGCCAACTCTCTGATTTCCACACAGGTCATGATTGCAGGGTCCTAGGATGGAGCCCCGCATCAGGCTCTGCATTTAGTGGGGAGTCTGCTCGAGGAATCTCTCCCTCTGCCCCAGCCCTGCTGACTCTCTCTATATATAATAAATAAATAGGGGCTCCTGGGTGGCTCAGTGGGTAAAGCATCTGCCTTTGGCTCAGGTCATGATCTCAGGGTCCTGGGATCGAGCCCACATGGGGCTCCCTCCTCCACATCGAGCCTGCTTCTCCCTTTCCCTCTGCCTGCCACTCTCCCTGCTTGTGTTCTCTCTGTCAAATAAATAAATAAAATCTTAAAAAATAATAATAATAAAATTAAATTAAATTAATAAATGTAAAAAAAAGAAGGAAGAAGTAAAACATGTGATTACAATAGCCTGAAAGGTGGATGGGAGAGAAGAATTGGAAGTATATCATTGTAAGGTTCTTAAATTTTACGTAAAGGGGTATAATAACATTTTAAGGTATTCTGGGATATGTAGTATATCCAAGGTTGCGCATACAGTGGAGCTGAGAGCAAATCAAAATCTCCCAATCACAAAGCCTTATACAGAGAAAGCAGATGGGAGAACAGGCTCACACAGCTGTGGAGTCCTACAGTGCACCAAAACAGTGTTGTGCCGAAGGCTGTAGGAATTAAGCCCCTCATCCCTGTAGCCCGTGGAATTGTGTCTTCCAAAAGGACATGTTTAAGTCCTAAACCTCGGTACTTGTGAATGTGACCTTGCATGGAAATGGAGGGTTTACAGATGTCTTCAAGGTAAGAGGAGGTTATGGGCGCCTGGATGGCTCAGTTGGTTAAGCATCTGCCTTTGGCTCTGGTCATGATCACAGGGTCCTGGAATGAAACCCCCCACATGGGGCTCCCTGCTCAGAGGGGAGCCTGCTTCTCCCTCTCCCACTCCCCCTGCTTATGTTCCCTCTCTTGCTCTGTCAAATAAATAAATAAAATCTTTTTTAAAAAAATAAAAATAAAGGAGGTTATACTGGATTATGGTGAGCCCTGATGTAAAGACTGGTGTCCTTTTGAAAAGAGAGAAATTTGGACACAGAGGGGAAGGAGACACAGGGAAAGTGCTATGTGGCTGTGGGGAGGCAGAGGCTGGAATGATACTTCTATTAGCCTAGAAACACCCAGGATTGACTAAGCCCACCAGAAGCCAGAAGAGACAAGGAAAAATCTTCCACTAGGGCCCTCGGAGGAGCCATGGTCCTGCCAACACCTTGATTTTGGACTTCTGGCCTCCAGAACCATGAGAGAAGAAATGCCTATTATTTTAAGTCACCCAGTTTGTAGTAGATTGTTACAGCAGTTCTAAGAAATCAATACAGTCCTGAAAACTTGCTTTTCTGTCATGTTCCCAGTCTTTGGGAGGTGAAAAATCTCTGGGGCCCAGGGAGGAAGTGAATGAGGACAGCAAGGCTCTCAGTTGAAAAAACAAACCAGCTTCAGGATCTAAGAGCCGTGAAGGAGGGAACTGGTTGGACTGGTTTTCTCATAAAACCCAGTGACTTTAATCCCAACCAGGGTGAATTTTAAAGTTAATTGACTCAGTGAGTAACAAGTAATGCTTGAACAGCTTGGGGGGTGGGGGGGGGGTGGGGTGGGTGTGGGTGTGGGTGGGTGTGTGGGTGTGGGTGTGTGTGTGTGTGTGTGTGTGTGTGTGTCTCTCCCCATCACTGTGTTAGGCCCACAGAGAAAAGCCAGATGAATCAAATGCCCTTGATCTTGAAAAGCTCTTTCTAGGAGGACTCACCTCAGGGAAAGGTATAATGAAATAGGTCAAAGAAATTAGTCAAGTAAGTGAGTAACTAGCTACAGGGGCTCAAAATCAAGAGTGATTCATTCCACCTTGAGGAAAATCAGCCAGAAGGCTTCAGGGAGGAGGAGGAGAGACTGCGCCAAATAATGCTTCACAGTAGAGTCTGCTGCCCCAAGGACAAGCTGATCTTCTGTGTCCAATAGATACAAATGGAGGAAAACAAATCTACCAGGAATGCTGAGGGTTTTCCAGGAACATTTCATGATAATTAGGTAGTAGTGTACTCTGCTCAGTGGAGAGGTATAAAGCTGTCTAGCCCTGGCTTGAGCAGAGGGCGATTCTCTCAGAGTCTCTTGTTTTCCCTCCTGGTTCTCCACATGAGGCTGGTGTTCATCACCCCATTCTGCAGAGAATGAGGAAGATGACAAAGTTGGAGGAGGGACAGAGTGACGTGGAACTGCACATGATCTCTTAGCAATGGCACCACCCCTGGTGGGTAAGGAGGAGAGGGCAGACCTTTGTCTAAAATTTGCAGGAGTCAGGGTAAGAGAATAGACTGCATGTCCCAGCTCCATCTACATTCCCAAAAGGTAGCACCCCTTGGTCCCACTTGGGCCTCCCCGGTGGCATGGCCCAGAGTCTGGAAAAAGGACCCAGAGAAGAGGCCGTGTCAACCCTGAAAGCAAACATGACCCTTTTGAGCAAGGAATTTTGGTGTCCTGAGTACCCAGAATGTGGTCTAGAAGGGAAGTGCAGGCTCTAGTAGACATATTCCCATGGCCCTCTTGACCCTTAACCCAGGGGGAAGAGGCATGGCTGGAATAGGCCTGGAGCAGGACCCTCTAAAGCCCAATGCCTGAGCTGACTGACCTTAGGCTCCTCTGAGTCTAACGTAGAATTGGGCGGGAGCGCTCTTCAGCTTGACATGAACAGATACTGAGTTTCTTGGTTTTGTTCTGGCAGCTGGACAAGCTAATACCAATCATCACAGCAGCCTCTGTAAAGACTTTCATGGAGGGTAACGTGTCTGAAGCAGTGGTTCTCAACTGGGGGCAGTTTTGCCATCAGGGACATTTGCCAGTGTCTGCAGGCATTTTTGGTTTTCACAACTGGAGGTCTACTAACACTTCGTGGACAGAGGCCCCCCCTGCAACAAACAGTGATCCAACCCCAAATATCAATAGTGCTGAGGTGTGATACATGAATTTTTCAGTATCTTGAGCATGTGGACTTGCTGTAAGATGCTGAGCCTAGAAAGCATGTGATCGATCACAAGAGTTGGGGCTCTTCAAGGACTCCTGCTTCCAGAAAAATGGGTCAATATTAACAGAAAAACAACTTGATGGTGAACTTGGGACTGTGCTATCAGCCTCAACAAATGGACTTGCAGCCCATACCAAGATGCACTAATACCAACTAGTCCTGAACCGTCAACCCCCTTTCCTTGTGCTCCTTGCCACCTACCACCCGCATCACCTCCACCGTCCCCTTGTCTTTGTTCTTCACAGAGGCAGCTCTCCATTCAACTAAAACTCCAATGCTTGAACTAACTGAGTTTTCTTTGCATGCCTCACAGTGTCTGCTTTTCTTTTATCAGGCTGTATAACTTGGCTGTATAACACGGGCAGAATTTGGACTTAAGTCTGTGTGGTCAACTGAGCGACCAGTACTAGTCCCCCACAGCAGCCAATGGTCTGAGAGGGATGCTTTGGGTGACATTTCACCAAATGTTTTTGACCTCCCTCTAGCCAGAGCAGAAAGTGGTGGCCAGGACATTCTGAACAACAACCCGCCTTCTGCCCCCACCCCAGGTTCATGATGAGCCGGCAGGGCCAAGTCCAAGATCATACCCCCTCCTCTTCTTGGTAAGTCCTGGGATACCAGCAGTTCTGGGATCTTAAAGTTTTTCAGGCTCCTAAACTTTCCAATAATGTTTTCCAATAATTTCCAATGCTTTTTTTCCTCAAAAAATTTCCCTAATAACTAGCTAAGCAAAAAGGAAAATATCTATTTTTAATGACTCTGCCAATTCTTGATTATTCTGGGAGGAATTCTATGTGAGAAATCCCCAGCTTACTCTTTTCTTCAGATTGTTCATTCATTCCTTCATACATCTTTATGTGCCATCTACTAGATACCTGCCCCTTTGCGCGGTATGTGTGTGTGTGTGTGTGTGTGTGTGTGTGTGTGTACGGTGGTAAAGAGCCATTTTCCTATATACTGTCACACAGGCTGATTCCTAGATTTACCATTTCAGTCTGGAAAGAAAGAAAAGCATTTAATTAAATATTTGCCATGCAATTTCACCAGAATACAAACAACCTAGGAAATAATTCCTGAAAGTTCAGTTATTTGAGGGCTCTGTAAAGGGGTCTTCAAAAGGTAGTATCAGAGAAAGGAAAGGGAAGGAAGTTTCTGAGAGACTGCTTGTTTTTAAAAGCACCTTTGTTTGATCTAGTACTTTTCCTACAAATAAATAGTACCCCCATCTTTCAAGATCTAAAAAATACTGGTGAGCATCAGTTTTAGGGAGAAATTAGCAACAGAGCTTCCTTTGTACAGTAAGAATATATTAGCTTAACGTTGCTTTTCTTTTTTTTTTTTTTTTTTTTTTTTTTTTTAAGTTTCACTGGCCTTAAAAACACTGAAATCTAAGAAACTGGATTCTGGAGCTTGAGGTGGGGGGAATCCCAGGGTTGTGGGCACACAACCACATCAACAACAAAAACAAAAGGGAAGAGGAAAAATGGGGCAGCTGCAGGAAATACTAGGAAGCCTGGTCCCAGCAGGGAGCCCAGGGGATGGCCAGGAGCTCGGCCCATGGGAGCCACGTGATCCTGTTCTCGGTGGCCCCTGGGGCCTGGGGACCCAGGAGGGGAGGAGACTCCGGGACAAAGAGCAGAGCTGTAGAAACCAGCCTGAGGCTGAGGATGCCACCGTTACTGGGCGGGAGTTTCTGCCTTTGTTTTTTATCTCACCCACGGCAAGTTAAAAATTCACCTGAGCTGGTAAAAGGACGCCACAAGTAAAGGTACTTGTGGGGACTTAGGAGGATACCTGTCTGGCAGATCCATTGGCCGTGCTGAGGCCAGAGCTCAGAGGAGCGAGCTTTGGGACAAGCCCGAGCCCTCAGCCCCCACCCCCTTGGGGCCTCCCCTTCCACCCCCCACCCCTTACCCTCATCCCCACCCCCAGGCCCCCCGGGATCTCTGAGCAAACCTCCGGGCTCTGACTACATCTTCGCAGCCGTGCGAGCAGGGGCCCAGGCCCCGGCCACCTGCCAGGTGGGAGAGGCCTCTGCTCCCCTCAGAGAAGCAGCACCACACACCCAAACGGCCTGAAGGAGATTGTTGCTGGTTTTGGTGGTGTTCCGAGAAATGCAAACAGCACAAGGAGGCCAGTCTGGAAGACCCGGGGAAAGCAGGACAGAGTCCTGTGTCTGCATGGCCGTGGGGTCCCTATCCTCTGGGTTCAGTGAGACTGTGTCCTCTAGCCTCATGATTACCATGATGACCATTATTTGGAATGTGTGTGAGTCTCTCGCGCATGCACACACACCCTGAGAGATGAGAGTTTAGAAATCAAATCTCTGCTGAATGGCCTGTGAATTTAAGTTTTGGAGAATAGGAATGAAAATCCCAGCTCTACGGTTCAACCCTGAATTTATCTACCTAGTAACTTATTGAGAGTTTTGCCCTTGGGTTCCTACTTGCTTCTCTCCTCTGATTTCTCTCCTGGCTGAAGGTGAGAAATGGTGGAGTCAAGGCTCTGCCTACCCTTCTCCGATCACAGAGCAAGGATGTGACTCTTGAAAGTGGCCTGGATACGGATATAAGGAAACAGCACTTGATATGTTTTCCTTAGTTGCTTATCAGTCTGCCCTTAGCTCTAATGGCACCATTTTTCTTTACTTTCATTTCATTAAAAAATTGAGCTATAACTCGCATATAATTAAATGCACAGACAGATATTAGGTGTGGTTTGGAGAGTTTTGACAAGTGCATATGCTTGTGTAATTCACAGCTCTATCAAAATAGCAAACATTTCCATTACCCCCACCCCCCAAAATTTCCTTATGCTCTTTGCCAGTCTCTTCCCTCCCACTCCCACCCCAGTCCCCAGGCAACTTTGTTCTGATTTCTATCATCCTGGGTTAGTTTTGGCTGTTCTGGAATTCCATACAAATGGAATCCTACGATATGTACTCTTTTTATCAGGCTCTGATTGCTTAGCATAATGTTCTGGACACGCATCCGTGTTGTTGCAGGGATCCGTAATTTGTGTACATCTCCCTGTATATTCCTGGTGAGCACTGGCTGCAAGAGAAATGTGTGTGGTGTTTGGAAGATGCACGTCAGCCGTGATTTGAAGGGTCTAAAGGCTGACACAGTCCATGTGCTCAGCTAGCCCACCGGCAAGAGGCCCCAGGACCCACAGCACTTTCCGCTCCCACCAGAATTCCTTTAGCTTCTCCATGGGCTGGCTCAAGTGTGCGTGGCTCCAAGGAAAGGTGCTGGCATCTCCTGGACAGCACTCATAGCATATAGGTTAGAAGGGGTAAAAATTAGACCTGGGTCTTGGTTTGTCCTCATGAGTTCCCATCTGTCCTCAATCTCAATCAAATCCAGCTTTCTTTCCTGGCGACCAGTATGGTGACCTGTAGTGACTTCAAGCCAAACATTAGATCCCAGGACAGCATCTTTGCTGTGCCATTTCCTACCACTTCCCACAATTGCGTAATTCTAAATAATCCCTGTAATAAATCCTTTATTCTATGCCATTCATAAAGTTTCCGCTTCTCTGGGCAAACCCCGACTGACTCAGGAAGCACTAGAAGTCGGGATCCTTGTGGACAACGCATCCAACATGAAACCGATGCTCCTAGCTCCTCGGATTTGGAACCCTGGAATGTTCCAACTCCCGGCACATGTTCTAGTTCTTCCTGTCTGCTCACTCTCCTCCTCTCACTACAACTGCTCCTGGACCTTGTCTCATCAACCTGCTCTTGACTGCTCCTTTCTTTGATCTTGGTTGCTCAGCACCCTTCTGGCCCCCCTTCCCTCTGCTCCCTTCTATACCTTCTAGAACCACCTGAACCACTTTGTGGCCAGCAGCTTCAGCGCCATTAAGAACAATTATCCAAATGCAGAAATAAAGCAAGACCATGACTGCCTGTCCTTTCAGTGTTTAGCACTATTTAACAGACTCACTTAAGATGATCTATTTATCTTGGGGCACCTGGGTGGCTCAGTGGGTTAAAGCCTCTGCCTTCATGGTCCCAGAGTCCTGGGATCGAGCCCCGCATCGGGCTCTCTGCTCAGCAGGGAGCCTGCTTCCTCCTCTCTCTCTGCCTGCCTCTCTGCCTACTTGTGATCTCTGTCAAATAAATGAATAAAATCTTAAAAAAAATAAGTTGATCTATTTATCTAGAAAAAGAATCCAAGTTTGACTTTGCTATTTACTATTGATTATAGCCCAGACACTGTAAAGTTACATCTTAGCTACAGATTTTTGTCCAATAGAGATGAAAGTTATTTCTGTCCAATGGGAAAGATAATCTACAGTCTTGTTGCACCGTAGGACCTCAACCAGTTTTATATCTAACCTAGCAAATGTATTCTAACATTCCTTTTTTTGCCTATAAATACCCAGTTTCTCAATGATCTTGGAACAAGCTTTACTATCTTACTGGTTCACTCACTAATTGTTGAATCTTTTATGCATGTTCATTTCATATTTGTATAATAATCACATTTTAGGGACGCCTGGGTGGCTCAGTTGGTTGAGCGGCTGCCTTCGGCTCAGGTCATGATCCCAGCGTCTTGGGATCAAGTCCCGCATCGGGCTCCTTGCTCGGCAGGGAGCCTGCTTCTCCCTCTGCCTCTGCCTGCCACTCTGTCTGCCTGTGCTTGCTCTCTCTCTCTCTGACAAATAAATAAATTGAAAAAAAAATCACATTTTAAATTTTTTGAAAATTATACTTTTTAAAGATTTTATTTATTTATCTTATTGGTAGGGAAAGGGCAGAGGGAGAGAGAAAATCTCAAGCAGACTCTGAGCCGAATGCTGAGCCCCACATGGGACTCAATCTTATAAGCCTGACACCATGACCTGAGTCGAAATCAGGAGTCGGTGACTCAACTGAGCCACCCAGGTGCCCCAAAAATTATACTTTGACAACCCCTTCACCCCTTGCCCATTTGGAACATCAGCTCTACAAACCACTCATCCTGAGTGCATGCGGCCGTTTGTTCCAGACTGTTCTGTGATGTGGTTTTCCTCCAACAGTGTCCAGCAAAGCCAGATGTGGGTGAGCCTAATTATGGTCTCTCTGCAGTCGCTTCATAGACTATGTCTCTTTCCTGTATCTTCACCTTCTTTCCTGACTCCTTCCCTTTGGCTGATAATGGGGCTCAAATTATGCCCACCTTGAAAAGCATATCCCCCTTGACCTGAGAATCCGGAACAAATATCATGGTTCTGTTTAGTTTATCAAACCTTGAATCACTGGCCCTTCTGCTCTGCTGGAGCAGAAAGAGCCAAGATTTGGGTAAGAAGTGAGGAGAGAAGAAAGAAATGCAGGTCTATTTTGGTTCTTGGCTTTAGGTCACCTGTACCCCATGCAAAAGTGGTTCCTTGTATGTTCTACTTTCCCAAAACCTGGGTTTTGAGGCCAAAGCCTCACTTAAATTTATTGTCTACATAAACAATTGGTGAACATAAAATTGACAACAAAGACCTGGTCCTTGCTCTACAGAACTTCGTGTGATAGGAGAGATGGATGTTGTTCAAATACTCCCTGAAATACAATATTACATTGGTTAAAGGTACAACAAAAGAGAGCTACTTGGGACTCTAGGAGGATCAGACCTGTCTGGTAGGGTCAGTAAAGGTTTCTTTGAGGAAACTGTGATCATGCTGGTGTCTGAAGGATGAGTAGGTATTGATTAGACAAAACTGAGTGGACAGGACATTTCAGACTGGAGGGATGGGCAAAGCCCTGCAGGGGTAGGGAGGGGCATGGGGGAGTACATCGTGCTAGAAGAGCAGAGGGAAGAATAGGATTAGAGCGGCAGAGGCCCTGGGAGGCTAGACAGGGCAGGGACCACACCATGAGGGCCTTGGCAGTGTTAGGTATTGGGTTTTTATCCTTAGAACAACAGGAAGCCACTGGAGTGGGACTCGGGTAATCAGATTTGGGTTTTGGAAGATTCCTCTGGGTGTTATGTACAGAATGAGTTAGAGGAGGGCCTGAGTGGATGTAGGAAGGGGTCGCTCATTGGGACCAGGAGGCAGATGTTGCTGGGTGCCCTGATTAAATGCAGCTTCATCTCACACCATTCATTCACATGCACCTTTGTCCTTCCTCTGTTCCTCCTTGGTGGTCTCGCCCCTACCTAGGTGCTTATTTTAGTGTATTATTGTTGTCTCTTTCATTAGCCTAAGCACTTCTCCATAGCTGTCTCCTTTACTCCTCTCACTTTTTCACCCCCCCCCCAGGGTTTTCAGCCTAATGATTGATGCATAGTAGGTTCTCATAGAAATGTTTGTAGACCCAGAGAGTATCTTCCTCCAGTTTTCACTCCAAGGTGAGGGAGAGGCTGTGCTCCCTGCATCGACCTCTTCATGTCCCATTTATTCCCACCTACTCCATGTTCTGCCTCCAACACTCCACTGAAATTTTCTTGCTAAGACCACAACTTCCTGGCAGCCAAACACAACGGACAAGTTTAGTTCTTGCTTTAGCTTGACCTCTGCCCATCGTTTCTTTCTTTTTTTTTTTAAGATTTTATTTATTTATGTGACAGAGTTCACAAGTAGGCAGAGAGGCAGGCAGAGAGAGAGGAGGAAGCAGGCTTCCCGCTGAGCAGAGAGCCCGATGTGGGGCTCAATCCCAGGACCCTGGGATCATGACCTGAGCTGAAGGCAGAGGCCTTAACCCACTGAGCCACCCAGGCGCCCTGCCCATCGTTTCTTTTAACTGTTCCCTCCTTGTGAAAGGAGTGTGGAAATTTCTCCACTCTAGTTTCCATAGCTCCACTGTCCTCTGCTAGTTTAGCCCTCCCTTTGTTTCTTCTCAATATCCCTTAAGGGCTCTAGTTCCTCCAACTGTCCCTCAAATATCGGGATTCCCAGAGATCCACTGCTAGCTTTCTTTTCTTGTCCTCCTGGCTGATTGGTTCATACACACTTACAATTCCAATTATGATTTTAGATGCTGAAGACCCTACTATCTCTCCATGTACCTATCCCAAAACTTTCTTCTTAACCGCAGACATGTGTTCTCAAATACACTAGATATCTGTACCTAGATGTGAAATGAGCACCTCAAACTCAGATGTGAACTCATTCTCTTGGGAATCTACTGCCAAACTTGCTCCCTCTCCTTCACTCTCTGTCTCTAGAAATAGGACAATTTACCCCATCACCAAGTCCTGAGAGTAGAATCATCCTAAATTGTGCTTTTTTTTTTTTTTAATTTTAAATCTCCTATATCCTGTTGGTTCTACCTCCTAAGCCCCTCATGGGTTTGCATCCTCTTCTCCAGGACCTCCTCCCTACCAATGTCAGTTCAGGCCCCCATTTGCTCTCTCCTGTGATATGGTCCCTTTCATCTCAGTTCTTTGCCCCTCCAATCTGTCTTCTGTATCGCTACCAGAGGAATTTCTCCCTACCTCTGACCACATGGCTCCCTAGATTACTCATCACTTGGATAAAGTCCAAACTCCCCAGTCATCTGGCCTTTGCCTTCAGCCTCATCCCCACCATTCCCTGGATGCACCGTGGTCTAGATCTATGCCACTACTTTCAGCTTCCCAAACTTGTCACACATCTTCCCCAACTTTCAACCTCTGTGTCAACTGTCCCCTCTGTTCCAAATGTCCTTTCCCAACAGTGATATTGGGAAAATGGGTAATTTTTTAATGTATTAATTTAAATCCTAACCTCATGGGACATCTAGATGGCTCAATTGGTTAAGCAGTTGCCTTTGGCTCAGGTAGTGATCCCAGGGTCCTGGGATGAAGTTCCACATTGCTTGCTCAGCGGGGATCCTGCCTCACCCTCCGCCAGCCACTTCCCCTACTTGTGCTTGCTCTCTCTCTCTCTCTTTCTCTCTGACACATAAATAAAATCTTTAAAAAATAAAATAAAATAAATCCTACCTCATGCCATGCCCCAAGATTAACTTCATATGAATTAAAGAATTACTGCAAAAATAATATTTTTAAGGACTAGCAGAAAAATTTATCAAATAGTTATGTACTTTCTAGATGGGAAATCTGTTCCTAAGCATAACAGTCATGGAAGAGAAAAACCTTAAAAAGCCTGACAGTTGGCTATATGAGAATGGAAATCTCTAAATCCAAAAATAAAAATACAAGTCAAACAACAAACTGGGAAAAACACTTGTCTATAAACATGACAAAGTGTTGTCACATAGCTGCTCGTAAAGATAGATTTTTTAAATTTTTTTTTAAGATTTTATTTATTTGTCAGAGAGATAGAGTACAGGCAGAGAGTGGCAGGCAGAGGCAGAGGGAGAAGCAGGCTCCCTGCGAGCAAGGAGCCTGATGTGGGACTCGATCCCAGGATGCTGGGATCATGACCTGAGCCGAAGGTGGACGCTTAACCGACTGAGCCACCCAGGCATCCCTAAAGAATGATTTTAAAAACCATTAAGATTTTGGGGCACCTGGGTGGCTCAGGTGGTTAAACATCTGCCTTTTGGCTCTGGTCATTATCCCGGGGTCCTGGGATTGAGCCCTGCAGTGGGTTCCCTGCTCAGCTGGGAGCCTGCTTCTCCCTCTGCCTCTTCCCCTGCTCACACTCTCTTGCTCATTCACTCATCTCTCTCCCTCTCTTTCTCTCAAAACAAAACAAAACAAAATCTTAAAATAAAAAAAAGAAAGAAAGAAAGAAAATGGTGTTTCTACCAACCAGACATGGATTTTGGGTAGAGCTAGCTTTACCCAAAGGGGAAGTGGTATCTCTCCACTTACTGCCTCTACTTTCAGAGAACTACCTTACTACCCTCCATGTATTTATAAAATGGAGGCAATAAGTCAATAATGCTAATATTCATTTCAAAGAATGAAGGTCCCCTGGAAAGATGAGCACCCAGTTACAGGCTCCTTTTAGAATCAAATGGAAGTTATTAAGCGCCAGAGTTTATCTGATCCACAAACATTTCTCTCCATTTTCATGACTAAGACATACACTTTAGGGCTGACAGCAGCATTTGATGAGTTAATGCATATATGCTAGATATGATTTCACAAATTACTGAAATGTCACTTAAGGTCCAAATTGTTACCATTTGTTAAAACTGGACTTGCATGAGAAATTAAAATATAATAATAACATGCTTAATTTTTAGCCAAAGGGTAAATGCTTTCTTGCTAGTCTGCCATAAATGGGTTCAAATTTTCAAATAAATAGGTTAAATTTTCCTTGGTGTTCAGGAGATTAATATCCAGATCTAAATTTGGAGCCTAAAGAAAAGTAATTAACATCCCCTGAGAGATTCTTCTGGTTAGTTTATGGACTCCCCAGACCCCAGTCTCAGGATGGATTTGGGCACCATGACTTATCTTTCTTCTGGAAAGCTCAGTGCTATACCCTAGTTTTATTGTCTGTTATTAATAATAGCTGTTAATTTTTTTTTAAGAGAAGGCTCATGTGTTGTGTGTTTTTTTACGGTTCTATTTATTTATTTGACAGATAGAGAGCACAAGTAGGCAGAGAGGCAGGGAGAGGGAAAGGGAGAAGCAGGCTCCCTGCTGAGCAGAGAACCCAATTCGGGGCTCCATCCCAGGACCCTGGGATCATGACCTGAGCCAGAGGCAGCCACTTAATCAACTGAGCCACCCAGGCACCCCCATAGCTGTTAATTTTTAACTTCACATGTGTTTCTGATCTCTTACAACTGGATTGGAGGTTCTTAATAACAGAGCCTATGTCTTTTATTTCCTGGACACCAATAATACTTAGCATTATGTTGCATCCCTTAAATTTAGTAACTTTCAGGTGCTTCCTGAATGTGTATTAAATCAACACGTCACAGATTAAACCCCAGCCAGCCCTGTGCTTCAGCGGGGTGATCTGACAGGTGGCAAAGAAACCTGCTGCCTCAACACCTCCCTCAAAACCAGCTTCTGTGCCTAAGAATCCTACCTTCCCTCAGCTCTTTTGGATAAAACACTGTCTCCAAGAGAACTGTATTAAAATATAAATATCTAACCCGGGAGGTTTCCATCACTAGGACCTTGTCTTTACAGTTTCCTAGCAGAGAACTTAGGCCTAGGATTGAGTCTGGGGAAAGGGCTGGAGAACTCCCAAGATGGGAGAACTAGGCTCCCATTTTGGGGTGTGAATTAGGTGGAGCAGCCCAAGGGCGGCAATGACAGATGAGGGAGCATAGAGCAGGAGTCCACTGGGCCTGGTCTCTGTTGGGTGGGGCAGGGAATACCTAACTGGGTTAGAGGTCTCCACTCAACCAGAACTGATCTGTAGTAAAGAGCTCTCAACGAGAACCAACATGGGGTAACAGAAGAGAAAGAATTTCAAGGGGAATCAGAGGGTTTTATTAACTTAAGCTTCCATCTGGAATTGTCCTCAAAAATGATGGGAGGTAGGGTGCCTAGGTGGCACAGTCTGTTGAGCCTCTGATTCTTGGTTTCAGCTCAGGTCCTGATCTCAGGGTTGGGAGATGGAGCCCCACATTGGGCTCTGTGCTCAGAGTAGAGTATGATTGGGTTTCTCTCTCTCTCCCTCTGCCTCTTGAAAATAAATAAATCTTTTAAAGAAATGATGGGGGCACCCTGGGTGGCTCAGTCAGTTAGGCATCTACCTTTGGCTCAGGTCATGATCTCAGGGTCCTGGGATTGAGCCCACATCGGGCTCCCAGCTCAGTGGGGAATCTGCTTCTCCCTTTCCCTCTGCCCCTCCCCCTGCTTGTGCTCTCTTTCTCTGTCTCTCTCTCTGTCTCAAATAAATAAATACAATCTTGAAAAAAAAAATGATGGGAAGATGGGTTGATGTAGTATGGCTCTTGACCCACAACCAATACAGCTTTTGAATTCTGGGCAATCTGGACACAAACATAACTACACCCACGCACGACGTATCTATGCTCCAGCGCTCCCATATTTATAAACCCAGGTTATTTTTTCTGTGAGTTGTTTGCTAAAGTCAGAAGTCTGCAGCATCCCAAAGCGAGGGTGGGGTATGGGTACCAGACAGGGTCCTCTCTCCTCTACCAACCCCAGTAGGAAGCAGAGAGGGAAGGTTCCTATGGTTAACAGGGCTTGGCTGGTTTATTGCTTTCATTCTTCTGGGCGTTTTGCAAGAAGTAAGCAAAGTACAAATACTTTATAGCCCTTTGGCTAGAAAGTATGATATCCCATTTCAAAGAATAAAGGCCCCTGTAAAGGGGAGCACCTAACTACAAGCTTCTTTGGGAATCAGTCAGAAATTAAGTACCGAAGTTTATCTGATACACGCATAAATATTTCTCTAAGGTTTGACTGCTAAGACATACCCCTGAGGGCTGCTAGCACGGAAGCTGTGTGGTGTGGGGAAAGCTGGGAGTTGTACAGTGCAGGGTCGAGACTTAAGCACAGCCATTCACCAGCCCATCATCCAACCCATCCAGGGCGTTACCTCACTGTGCTTAACCAGCCCTCTCATTTGTAAAATGGAAATAAGACTTACAGTCTCTGCGAAGACTAAATAAGATAAAGTGAAAAAAGCACACTGGGAGCACTTGACAAATATACATTTCCCTTCTCTTCCTTTCTTACATAGTCAGCTGAATGAACAGGCTGGTGAGGAATATCCTGATCAGTAGCCAAATAAGGCTCTGAAAACTCTCAAAGAATCTAAAAAATAAGCAGCAAAAAAGAAAGCAATCTGTTTCATTGACATTGATAATAATTTACAACTGGAGAGCAGCCAGACCAATCCTGATTCTATTAATTCTGTGCACTGAGTTCTCTGTGAGTCTCACTCCTGAAGCTAGAAAATCCTCAGGGGAATGAGTGAGGACAGTGAATCCTGAGATCCCTGTCTTGTTGAACCTGAATCCCCACAGAACTACTGCAGAGCCTCCCAGTTTGATTGTTGGTTAAAACGGAATCATTTAATCTCCCCTCCCTGCCAGCTGTTTTTTTTTACTTTTGTTTTTGTTTGCCAGTTGGTTCTGAAATATGATCCTCCTTAGGTAATTGTGGATCCCCTTAAGCCTTATTCACAGGCCAGCCTTCACATTTTTGCCTTCCATGTTATGCCCAGTAACATTCATCAGATAAATTTACCTGTGCTTTTCAACAGATGATTTTTATAGGAGTGAGCCAGCCTGGGTGATGTACAAGCCAAGCTATGCCTGTGTTCCCTATACTCCTATAATTCCACTGCTTAGCCACTGCCATTCAGTGGGCCCACTGCTTTCTCCTTCAAAGCCTTTTGTACCCAAGGAAACAAGCAAAGTGTGATGTCCTCCATGTCTAGATGGCTTACTAACCCTTTACTGGTCTGAGATATTCTATGAGCTATTTGTAGCATTTAGAACCACATGCTATTTTTTTCTGGTTTTTTGGTTTTTAAGATTTTATTTATTTATTTGACAGACAGAGATCACAGGTAGGCAGAGAGACAGGCAGAGAGAAAGGAAGGGAAGCCTGCTCTCGGCTGAGCAGAGAGCCCAATGTGGGACTCGATTTTAGGACCCTGGGATCACGACCGGAGCCGCAGGCAGAGGCTTTAACCCACTGAGCCACCCAGGCGCCCGGGTTTTTTTTTTTTTTTTTAAAGATTTTATTTATTTATTTGATAGAGAGAGTATAAGCAGAGGGAGTGGCAGGAAGAGGGAGAAGCAGGCTCCCACTGAACAGAGAGCCAGATGAGGGCTGTATCCCAGGACGCTGGGATTATGACCTGAGCTGAAAGCAGTTGCTTAACCAGTTAAGCCACCCAGGTGCCCCCTAAGCTATCTTTTTGACCTAATAAGTCATGCATAGAAGTGGAAATGTGGTAATGATATCATTGGTTCATAGACTTCTCTACAGACTTCTGGAAGTTCCTTTTTTCCCCCCCCTCAACAAACAGGGAACCAACAAAGATGGGACATGTCCTCCTTCCTCCTTCCTCTACCCACATTCCTTTATTTCCTTCTTCTTTCACATTCTTCTACCAATTCATGGCCATCATTCCCCCTCTAATGCAGTCAGTCCTCAATGACTGCTGGTCCTTCGCACTAGGGCTGGGCAGCCTAGATCTCTCAGGAACATTATCAAACTGGATACATTCTGAGTCAGTATTGTACACAGTGATGTGTGTTATAGGAGTTTCATCTTGGGCCATGACACTTGATAAGTCACTGAGTAGAAGTGCCAGTGAAATTAAGTTTATGATACTTTGTCCATTCTTATCATACACCTTGATTTTCTAGGGACATCTCAGGAAGCCCTATGGGGACAAATAATTCCAGAAAGGAAAGCTACATAAGTGTGTATTTTTCCTTTGTTCTTTCTTTCTCATGCCTTGCAAGCTGCCAACATGTTCCTTCTCAACCAGCAATATGAGAACCCAGGTGACAGTCCTGCTTGACCCTGTCCAGTTACCGGGAGAGGGAACTTCCTCAGAATCATGTTATGTACACCTGGTTGCTTTGGAGATGTCATTAAACTTGAACGCTGTCTGAAATAAAGCTCTCGGGTTGTCACGGCTGTGGCATACCCTGTATATGACCCATCATAAAAACCCCACCCCTCTCTGATCCTGATAAGGCGAGGGTAAAGGTCCATCTCTGTTTGCCACACCCTAGTTCCTTCTGTCTGGGACACAATACCATTTCTGGAACCAGCCAGCTCTAAGAACACTGTTGGTGTTGAATGGTTAAGTCAACCACAAGGTAAAGGCTCGATACTTATTAATGACGATGACTCAATCTTCAGGTGATTAGTAAGCTAAGACTGGACACCCCACAGCCCCCACTTCACCCTGTCCTCCCAGAGAAAGCACCTCCACTCCTCCCTCCAAAGATTGCCACCACCCACCAGGATACTCTGCAGGACAGGGCAGTCATCCTTGACCTTTGCACTAATATTCAAAATCTGCACCTCAGGTGGATTTCCCATCTCCTTCCAAGAGCCTGTCAGGCTAATCAGACCATGCCTTATATCCCGTTTGCCTCCATGACTGCCAGAAGAACAAGACTTCTAGGCCCCCCAGCGTCACATTGGCCATTCACTGCAGGACCCCTGAGCCCCTCACCGATCTTATCCAGTCCCTCTCTGCCCTCCCCACACTCTCCCACTGCACTCTCACTGACTCCTGCTCTGTCACCATCCAACACTCTGGTAGCCTCTCTTCCTTGAGCATCCCTCCTGCCTCCAGGCAGTGAGTGAACCTGCCCCCCCAACCCCCCACAACTGGAAGCTTCTTTTACTTTTCTCCTCAACTCCTAGGCACCTCAGGGCCAGGAGGTGTCCTAGATGTTCTGCTTGACTTCTCCAAACTATTTCTTTACTTTCGTCCTTCTAAACATCCAGCTCCTTCAAATCCCCTGCTGTTACCCCTTGTCCTTTCAGCTCCTCCCTTATGAGCTCCATTGTCCCCGTTCTTCACCCTTTTCTCACAGATACTTCTGTCTCCTCTCATCCTTACTTCCACTAGTAGTGTCAAGGTCGTGAGAGAAAGGGAAAGACCAAGAAATGGTCACAGACTGAAGGAGACTAACAATGTATGATGATTAAATGCAATATGGGATCTTAGATCCTGGAACAGTAAAAGATTATTAGTGGAAAAACTGGGAAATCCTGAATAGTCTATAGCTTAGCTAGTAATATTTTACCTTTGTTTAGTTCTTACGGGCCTATAAGGTGTTAACACTAGGTGAAAATGAGTACAGGGTACTGTGGACTCTGCACCTCTTCAACTCTTCCATAAATCTAAAATTATGTCAAAATAAAAACATAAACTAAAAACTCTCACATCTCATCTTCATACCCTTCTTTCAGCTGGTGACCTTGCCTAATACATCCACGATCAAATACAAGTGAACTTTCCTTCTCTCATGACCACATTAGCTGGTATACTGCATCTGCCTCCGTCCTTCTGGAATAAGAGCTGAGCTGCCCTGCTCTTCTCCAGGGCTACCCCTTCCTCTCCAGGTCCCATTCTCTTTCCATTGTCCCCTTCTCAAGGATGCCCCTTCCTCTTCTCTCCTGCATCAGTGACCCCTCGCCTCCTGGGTCGCTCCCATCACTGTGTACACATGCCATACTGTCTCAGAGTAAGTAGTCCCTTCCCTGTCTCTGCCTCCCATTGTGCTACCCCATTTTCCTTGTCCCCTTGGAAAACATTTTGCAAGACTTATCTGTACACGTTCTCTCCTCGATTGCTATTTCTTGTCAACTTCTCTCCATGCTCACTGTGATTCTACCAAAATTACCAAAACCCAGTGGACCATTCTATGTCATCTTACTGATTTCTCAGTGGCATTCAGCACAGTTGACCATTAACTATATTTTGAAAACCCTTTTCTCTTGGCTTCTGTGACACTCCTTCTCCTAGCTTATTCCTCCTACTTCGCTGGCCACTGTTCCTCAATGTTCTTTTCTGGGTCCTTTCCTTCAGCTCAAATTCTAAATGATGGGATACCTTAGGGTTACTTCCTGAACCCCCCTTTTTTCTATCTACACTCTCTCCTTAGTTTCTTCATATACTCACTTAGCTTTAAAATACCATCTTTAGGAGGCACCTGGGTGGCTCAGTGGGCTGAGCCTCTGCCTTCAGCTCAGGTCATGATCTCAGGGTCCTGGGATCGAGCCCCACATCGGGCTCTCTGCTCATCGGGGACCCTGCTTCCTCCTCTCTCTCTCTCTGCCTGCCTCTCTGCCTACTTGTGTTCTCTGTCTGTCAAAAAAATGAATGAATTCTTAAAAAATAAAAAAAATACCATCTTTATACTGATGACTCTGTATGAATTTAGACTTCCATATGCCACACCCTACTTGACATCCCTGCTTGGATGATTAATGGACCACTTGGACATTTTCCCCCAAGTCCCTTTCACCTGTCTTCCCATTGTCAATAAATGGCCCCATTATCCTCCTCAGCTGCTGAAACTAAGAACCTAGGAGTGATCTTTGATTCCTCACTTATCCTCATGTCCTGCATTGGAATTAGTAAGTCCTATCTGCTCTAACTCCAAAAATGTATCTCTTATGTATTGGTACTTTTCTCCATCCTCAATACCAGTACTCTTGGTACCAACACTCCAGGTTAACATGATTTCTCACCGAGACTACTTCAATAGCTTCTAAATTCATCTTCCTTCTTACACTGTGCACACTTATAGTGCATTCTCTACAAAACATTCAGAAGTGATCTTTCCACAATATAACTCATGTCTGTCCCCTGTTTCTCTCCCTACAATAGAAAAAAAAATCCTTACCATTCCTTAAGGCTTTGCCTGAGCTGACTCCTGCCCTTAGGTCCTTCCTCTCTCAATCACAAAATTCTAGTCCCATTGACCTCATTCTGTTCTTCCAGCAGAATTTGTGTAGTCCACTTTTTCTTTTGGTTGTTGTTGTTGTTATTTTGCGGCTTTAAAGTATTTTATTGGAATCTTCTTGATAAAAATAAGTATTTATGTTAAAGAAGTCTAATTGGTCTAAAAATATTAAAGTGTCTCAACATTTCCGGGCAGTTTCTTTCCTCCAGTAAGTTGAGCAACACAGGTTAGCGCAGGAAAGATAGATGAAAGTTCCTAGGATCTGCCCAACACCAGATAGAAGATATCCATTGCATTAACATAGTCTACTTTTTCTATCTTATAGCAACACTGAATTAGATAAAATATGTTGCTGAAATCAAGATATGGTATAATTTAAGGCTATGGTTCTCTTTTTTTTTTAAGATTTATTTATTTATTTGTCAGAGAGAGAGAAGAGAGAGCACAAGCAGGCAGAGCAACAGGCAGAGGCAGAGAGAGAAGCAGGTTCCCTGCTGATCAAGGGGCCCTATGTGGGACTCAATCCCAAGACCCTGGGATCACGACCCAGGGCAGTGGCTTAACCAACTGAGCCACCCAGGTGTCCCTAAGGCTATAGTTCTTTTTTTTTTTTTTAAGATTTTATTTATTTATTTGACAGAGATCACAAGTAGACAGAGGGGCAGGCAGAGAGAGAGAGGGAAGCAGGTTCCCAGCTGAGCAGAGAGCCCGATGCAGGACTCGATCCCAGGACCCTGAGATCATGACCTGGGCCAAAGGCAGTGGCTTAACCCACTGAGCCACCCAGGTGCCCACCTAAGGCTATAGTTCTTAATCAGAAGTGGTAACTGCCTTGTGTGTGTGGATGCAGCTAAAGCTGTGCTTAGAAGGATATTATAGGTTTAAAGGCTTATAAGAGAAGAAAAGTCTAAAATCACTGATCCAAGCTTTTACATTAGGAAATTAGAAAAAGGAGAGTAAATTAACTCCAAAATTAGTGGGGAAAAGGAAATTATAAAAATGAGAAAACCGGGACGCCTGGGTGGCTCAGTTGGTTAAGCGGTTGCCTTCGGTTCAGGTCATGATCCCAGTGTCCTGGGATCAAATCCCACATCGGGCTCCTTGCTTGGCAGGAAGCCTGCTTCTGCCTCTGCCTGCCACTCTGTCTGCCTGTGCTCACTCTCCCTCTCTCTCTGACAAATAAATAAATAAAATCTTAAATAAAATAAAATAAAAATGAGAAAACCAATGAAATAGAAAACAGACAATAAAGCAACATCAATAAAACAAAATTTGGCTTTTTGAAAAAAGCAATAACATTTATTAATCTCTAGCTAGACTGGTCATTTTAAAGAAGGAAGAGAAATTATCATAACAGGGATAAAAGAAAGACATCTCTGTGGATTCTACAAAAAACTTTAAAAAAAATTTTTTATTTATTTAAGAAAGTAAGAGAGAGAGAGAGAGCATGAGCAGGGAGTGGTCAAGAACTTTCATTCTTCAATCTTTTTTAAAAGATTTTAATTTTTAAGTAGTCTCTATACCCAACTTGGGGCTCAAATTTACAATCCCTAGATCAGGAGTTGCATGTTTTACCAAATGAGCCAGCCAGGTGCCCCTTTTTACTAATATGCGGGGATCGATCCCAGGATCCCGGAATCATGACCTTAGCTGAAGGCAGATGCTTAATGACTGAGCCACCCAGGCACCCCAGAGAGAGAGAACCTTAAGCAGGCTCCATAACCAGTGCAAGCCAAAGGCTGGGCTGCATCTCACAACCCTAAGTTCATGCATGACCTGAGCTGAATTCAAGAGTCTGACACTTAACCAACTGAACCACCCAGGTTCCCCAAAATACAAAAATTCTAAAAACTAGCAGTCCTTTGTAGTAAATGTTTACACATTATACTTTCCTTTAGCCATCTGCAAGAATAATAATTATCTAATTTAAGGTTTCATTAAATTCACATATTATCCATACACACACACACGCACACACACATGCACACACACATTCTAAAATCTATGTGAAAAAACTACTATAGGATATTAACTAGGTAATTTTCTCTTTTTTAAAATTTTTTTTAAGGTTTTTTTTTTTTATTTGACAGAGAGAGATAGAGCACAAGTAGGCAGAGAGGCAGGCAGAGAAAGAGGGGGAAGCAGGCTCCCTGCTGAAGAGAGAGCCCGATGCAGGGCTCAATCCCAGGACACTGAGATCATGGCCTGAGCCGAAGGCAGAGGCTTAACCCACTGAGCCACCCAGATGCCCCAACTAGGTAATTTTCTTAAAGAAAATTAAGTAGTAGGTCAGTAACTAAGTAATTTTTCTTAAATTTTCTAATTGTTTTTTAAGCAACATGATTCTTCAATGCTGATTCTGTTTTACTTATAAGTATCACTGGAGTGCTGGGTGGTTCAGCTGGTTAAATGTCAGACTCTTGATATCAGCTTCGGTCTTGTTCTCAGAGTTGTGAGTTTAAGCCCAGTTTTGAGCTCCTAGTTTTCTCCATGGGTGTGGAGTCTACTTAAAAGAAAAAAAAGTATCCCTTACATAGTCAAGAATGAAAGTTCTTGTGTTACACACACACAATTTTTTGTAAAGATTTTTAAGATTTTATTTTTTGTAAAGATTTTTTTTTTTTTGTCAGAGAAAGAAAGCACAAGCAAGGGGAGCAGCAGAGGGAGAGAGAAAAGCAGGCTCCGCACTGAGTAGGGAACCTGATGCAGGTTTGAATCCCAGGACCCTGAGATCATGACCTGAGCCAAAAGTAGATGTTCAACTGACTGAGCCACCTAGGCATCCCATTTATTTTTTCTATTTTTTATTTTTTTAAGTGAGCTCAACAGGTGTGACCCTCATGACCCTGAAATGAAGACCTGGGCTGATAACAAGAGCCAATGTTGGGCGCCCTGGGTGGCTCAGTGGATTAAGCCTCTGCCTTCAGCTGAGGTTATGATGCCAAGATCCTGGGATTGAGTCCCACATTGGGCTCCCTGTTCAGCAGGAGCCTGCTTCCTCCTCTGCCTTTGCCTGCTGCTCCCCTATTTGTTCTGTCAAATAATATCTTAAAAAAAAAATGCTTAACCAACTGAGCCATCCAGATACCCCTGTACTACCAATTATATTTTTATTAATTAGTTTCTTTTCATTTCCATCCATTCTTTGGTTTTGATATTGGTTTTTTAATTTGGTTCTTATTTGATGGCAGGTGTTTGGTCAGAAAAGTTTAATTTTTTTTTTAAAGATTTTATTTATTTATTTCACAGAGATCACAAGTGGGCAGAGAGGCAGGCAGAGAGAGAGGAGCAGAGAGCCCGATGCGGGACTGGATCCCAGGACCCTGGGATCATGACCTGAGCAGAAGGCAGTGGCTTTAACCCACTGAGCCACCCAGGCACCCCAGAAAAGTTTAATTTTTAATCTTGTCTTTTTTTAAAGATTTTTTTTAAAAGATTTTATTTATTCATTTGACAGAGAGACAGAGAGCACAAGCAAGGGGAGTGGCAGGCATAGGAAGAGAGGGAAGTAGGCTCCCTGCTCAACAGGGAGCCAGACTCGGGGCTCAATCCCAGGACCAAAGCCAAAGGCAGCCTTTTGTCTATCTAAGCCACCCAGGTCCCCATAAATATTTTATTTATTTGAGAGAGAGGGAGGGAGCGAGCAAGCGCTAGCACAAGCAGGGGGAGGGGCAAAGGGACAGGGAGAAGCAAACTCCCCACTGACCAGGGAGCTATCTTGTCATATTTGTTAGTCAAATATTATACAGCAAACTGGCTACTGTCAACATTCGTAAGTAACATCTGTAAAATCTGCGAATAGTTTTGGGAGTATACTTGGGTATGAAATTTAAAAAAAAATATTAAGACATGTTCTTCAATATGGCCCTGGTACACTATAAGATTCACAATCAAAGCATAAAATGAGAGTAATTTTGAGCAGTGAGTGACAAACTGCAGAGGTGTTAAAGAGCTATAAAAACAATCTTGGTCATATACTCAGCTACAGTGAATCAGAGATTAGTGTGGTATCTTGTCATTTATTTAGTAATCATATTTACTCAATTCACTTTGTGATGAACAATTTAATAAACATGCGTCAAGTTAAAAGGCGAGTTTTTTTTTTAAGATTTTATTTATTTTACAGAGACACAGAGAGAGAGGGAACACAAGCAGGGGGAGCAGGAGAGGGAGAAACGGGCTTCCCACTGAGCAGGGAGCCTGATGACCTGGATCCCAGGACCCTGGGATCACCACCTGAGCCGAAGGCAGCCACTTAACAACTGAGCCACTCAGGTGCCCAACAAGTTTCTTCTTGACTAGGTCAGAGTTAGACCACGCAATGGAACATTTTGCAAATAAAGCCACAAAAAACAGTGAGATTATTCTTGGGAAAAGTATGTATGGTTTGGGGGCTGGCAGTGTGTAACTTCCTGAAAATATCCAAAATGCAAAAAAGCGGGTTGATAACTTGTTCCTGATTTGATACTACTATTCTTTTCCCTGAAATTGCTGAACAGATTGCAAAGTTCCAAAATCAGGTCTAGTAACTCAGATTTACTGAGTTCAGAGTACTGAGTACTAAACTCAGGTTTAGAAGACTGACAGGATTTTCTTACAAAGTTAACCATCAAGTAGTTAAACAGCTTATTTAATGTCCATGTAAAATTCAAATTTTACAGGTACTCACTGTAATGGGACTATTTACATTAATCAACTGGCAACAGGACTACAACTTACATTATTGCTCAATAATTATTTCTCATAATGTTTTACTTGATATACACTTGTAAATATTGATCGAATTTAGTTGAATCTTAAAATTGCTTTTTCATCTTTCCTCTTTTGAACTCTAAAACTGAAAAAAAAAAAGAGCCTTTTAAAACAGGTTATCATATTACAGCTAGTCAAAATAACATTAAAAACACTTAATACTTAGAAAGCTTCAAGGCGGGCGCCTGGGTGGCTCAGTGGTTTAAAGCCTCTGCCTTCGGCTCAGGTCATGTTCCCAGGGTCCTGCTTCTTCCTCTCTCTCTGCCTGCCTCTCTGCCTACTTGTGATCTCTGTCAAATAAATAAATAAATAAATAATCTTTTAAAAAAAAAAAAGGCCTCAAGGCATTACAATTATTTTAAGACCGTAATAATAGCATGTTGTAATTTAAATTCATTTGCACTGAAACAAATGACTGTCCTTCATATCTACTTCAAAAGAGTCATCAACATTGTTCTGCAATATTAATCGAAGCCGGAATCATCTCAGTTCTCATCATTTGGCTCTACGGGAACATCTTATCTTACATAAAGTGCTAAAAGTGCTTATAAAAACGGTAAAAGAATGAGGACTATAAAGAACATGAATTTGTCATCCCCCCTCCCCCGCCCCCCGGAAGCCAGGGAGAGTTCTCTTTTCTAGTTTCAAAGGAGTATGGCCGCCAGGTGAAGCTCAAAGGTCTTTTTTTAAAATTGTGCTTCGGACGGTATTCCTGCTTCCCTTTGTATTTCCTCCATTTGTTTCCACCTTCCTCTTCCCAGATCTCTCTTTCCTTCGGGCCCCATTTCTTCAAGGTTCAAAGTCGTGCTTCCTCTGGTAAAAGGAAGACTCGGTTTTTCTCCGTGGCCACCAACGGTCCTTGCCAACCGTCACAGTCGCAGCCCACCGCCCTTCCAGGCCCCACGGGCTGCCGCAGGAGGAAGCACCTGCCGGCCGCGCGGGGCTGGGCGCCGCTCGCTAACACCTGGGGAGGGGGTGGAGCCCCAACGGCCGCGCCGGGTGTGGGGGAGTGGCGCTTGCTCCCGCCCGCCCGCCCCCAGGCGGTGACTCATCGCGGGGACCTGCGGGCGGAGGTGAGCAGCCTGGGGCCCGGCCCGGGAGGCGGGGCCGCCAGGTCGGGCAGGTTTGCTCCGCCCCGCCGCGTCTGCAGAGTGCGCAGTTCCTCGGCGAGCTCGCACTGTCCGCCCCGCAACACCTCGCCGCCGCCCTTCCGACGCGGTCCCGCGCGTCCCCGGCCGGCCAGTGGGCTCCCGGCGCCCCGCTCCCTCCGCGCGCCTTCCCGCGAGTCCCCGGCCCGCCTCGCGCCCCTCTCGACGACGCGCGCGCAGTATGGCGCGCCCCCAAGCCCTCGCGTTCGGGCTTCTGTTCGCGGCGGCCACCGTAGTGGTGGCCGTGGCTCAGAAAGGTAAGGGACAGAGTTGTGGGCTTGGGCCGGGCGGGGACGCTCCTCGGCATCCGAGACGGAGATGATGGTGAAGAGGCGGCCGGCCGCGCCTTCCCGTCTGGAACGGACCGCGCGGGGCTGCCCCAGCCCAGGCCCCTCTGCGCGCAGGAGGCGGCGGGAAGGCGCCCGCTCGCACGGCCGCGAGGGAGCCGCCTCATTTCGCCGCTTTGCACCGCTCTCCAGGAAGATGGCCCGGAGCAGGGGCGCGGGGCCGGCAGGGAACCCAGTGGCCACGTCCAGGGACTTTTCGGCGCGGTCTGTGCATGCCTACGTCCTCCGTCCTGGGCGCGCGCTTGGGGTCTAGCGGGCGGAAACTAGCAGGCGCTGGGAGGGGAGTTGCGGCGGCCCCCCGCTGGCCCGCCCCGCCCCTCGGCACCTGTGGCTGGCCCCGGATGTGGGTCTCGGGGCGGGACAGGTGGCTGCAGGGAGGCCGCCGGGGCCGCCACGCACCTGCGCGCGGAGACTAGTCCTGGGCCTTCACAACCTGTCTTGTGAGTGGGGGTGTTTCCCCTTTTTAAAGCATGGTGTAGGTAATGCCAAGTTTACTGTAGGGAACCCAGAAATACCGGTATGTGTAAAGAGTAAAAACCAAAACAAACCCACAATCCCAGCACTTGAAGAGAATCCCATTATTAATTCCAGTGTATTTTTCTTTTAGACATTGCTGTAAACATTGTCCTAGACGGAAACACAATTCTATATCTTGCGTGTGTATATGTGTTTTTAGTCCCACATAACATCCGGAGTTTTCTGTTTCTTTTAGTCTTGGAAACCACAATGTAAGTGGTGATGGGACAATCTCTGGTGTGGAAGGTCGCTGCGCTTCTATCCCCATAATGGACATGTGGTTTGATCACAGTTTTCTTAGTTTGGAATAAACTTCTTGTCTGCCACCTCCTGATTTTTTTTGTGAGATGGTGGCCAGAGATAGAGTGGCAATTGGCCAGAGCTTTCTGGAAAGGAAACCTTCCCCAACAGAGCATGGGTCTAATTCATTACACTTTCAAAATAATGCGTTTAATCAACTCCTGTTTTTCTAGCTCCAGTCCAAGTCTAAGTACTTAATCTTAAATTGCTTTAAAGTGATGGTAGTTGCTATAGGTTCAGAAAAATCTATACCTGATTGGTCTGTTTTAAATTTTTCACATCCCTTGGACATGAAAAGGTGCTTTTGAGCCTCCTTACAGTAGAGTACTGCATAAGGTTTTAATTCCCTGAGGACAGCCACTGTCTCCTTTTCTGATCCCAATACTGAGTTTAGTGCTGGATGGATTATATAGGTGGTTCATATTAATTATAACTTAAACAGGGAATAACTAAAGCCAACTTGACATACGAAGCAGTATAAAAATTCTTTGGTTTGTCACAGTGGTTTTTGTTGTTAGTGATTATGTTTTCTTAGCTAGACAATTAAAATGAATTAGAGGGACTTGCCATTTTGAAGTTAAAACGGACTTTTGAGGTAGTCAAAGATAAAAACATTTTTTAAAGAAGATTTTATTTATTTATTTGAGAGAGAGAAAGGGAGAGGGAGAATTAGACTTCCCCCTGAGCTGGGAGCCCGATGTGGGTGGGACTCTGAATCCCAGGATTCTGGGATCATGACCCCAGCAGAAAGCAGTTGCTTAACCAACTGAGCCACCCAGGTGCCCAAAGATACAACTATTAAACTGGCATTATTATCCAGGATAAGCTGTGTAATAGCACTTTCGAAGTTGGGTACCAGGATTTAATTTGGTTAGGAAGGCCACAAACAAAAGTGCCCCCAAGTTCATGTGAAAGTATAATTTTTCCAAGACACAAAATTGTCCAAGGGTTGGCCATGTTACCATTAAGCTCAAAAGCAAGCATCTCTTTTTAAGGAAACAGGCTGAGAGGAGGGAGGAAATGCGAGTTATTCCAGATCTCAGAATTGCAATTGTTGATTTTCAGGAAGAGTCTGTAGCTAACAGGCAAGGGTTTGTCTAGCAGTACCTCGGGAGGGAAGGATCTGAGACTGGGAGTGTCATCATGGAGACACAGCTGAATCTGATTTTTGGAGGGCTATATTCTTGGCTTAAAAAAAATCGAAATGGGAATGCATGCCAATTAGACTATGTGTCTGTAGAATGTGTACAAACCATTCACCACAGTATCAGCCACTCACATTACAGCTGAAAAATAAAACATTTTAAGGCTTTGTGGCTCTGTAACTTAGGCATTATTGTTAGAGTGTAATTTAGCTGAGACACCAGAGTTCATAGTCGGATTCACGTTGTAAAAAGGGATTTTGTTTTTTTAATTTATCTAGCATGTGTCTGTGAAAACTATAAACTGACCACAAACTGCTCTTTGAACACACATGGTCAGTGCGAGTGTACTTCGCTTGGTGCGCAAAATTCCGTCATTTGCTCAAAATGTGAGTAGAATATCATCATTGCCTTTAAATTGTATTTTGACCTAGCCTTTTTAAATTGATGTATCTCAAGTCAGGAAGCATTTTTGGGGCTCAAATTTGAATCATTATTTTGTCAAAATCATCTCATAGCTGAAGCATCTTTAGAAAGTGAACATGGGAACGTGTAAATCTGCAATAATCTTTGGCTCTGGGAGTTTGGAGTTAAATTTTTTTTTTTTTTTTTAAAGATTTTATTTATTTATTTGAGAGAGAGGCAGTGAGAGAGCATGAGCGAGGAGAAGGTCAGAGGGAGAAGCAGACTCCCCGTGGAGCTGGGAGCCTGATGCGGGACTCGATCCCGGGTCTCCGGGATCATGACCTGAGCCGAAGGCAGTCGTCCAACCAACTGAGCCACCCAGGCGTCC
>PISX010007506.1:0-41997 GCA_004024625.1 Mellivora capensis | reverse complement strand
GTGGATAGATTTTTTAAGTTAAATTTATTCAGATATGAATTGTATCCATGAAAAGCATTTATTTATCTGTCAGTTTAGATCAACTTTTTCTTTGGATAGCAATCCTCAAATGGTAATCATTTTTCTTCCATTCAGGTTATTTCCAGAAAGAACAGAATGGCAAAGTATGAGAAGGCTGAGGTAAATGGATTACTTTATATAAAGAGTCCCTTTTAAAATTTCTTATTCCTGATAATCACCGTACCTTTCTAGACACTGATAGGACTCAGTTATGCTGGTGCCCCTTTATAGTATAGTCCTTAGAGTTAGGGACTGTCTTTCAATGCTTCATTATTTACATTCCCTTTTTTTTCTTTTAAAGATTTTATTTATTGAGAGAGCAAGCATAAGTGGGGAGAAGGGGCAGAGGGGCAAGCAGACTCTGCTGAGGGGAGACAGGATGTGGGGCTCAGGAGCCTGAGATCATGACCTGCACTGAAGGCAGACCCTTAACCATCTGAGCCACCCAGGCACCCCATATTTATATTCTCTTGCATGAGTTCCATAGCAGACCAGCTAATACTGAGTTCTGCCTCAAAGAGGAGTGGATAGGAAGCCTACATTTTTGTTTGCTGAAGTGTCAGCTTTTAGTAGAATCTTTGAGGCATACTCTATGGATTCATGTTGGAGAAGCTCCTTGTGACTGATGATCTGATTTACTGTCTCTATGCCAGTGAAATAATCATTAAAAAAGACCTTGGTTTATGTCAATAACATTTTCAGTATACCCACCAGTTTTTACATATTTATGCATTTATTTATAATTGTATATGTGCTTTTTACTAATATCTTACCAAGAAACACAGAAATGTAAAAGAATACTGAAAACAATCCAGTAGAACTAGAAAGTTGTAACTTTTTTTCCCATATCATAGTTGATCATCAGGCTTACCTGGTTTAGTGACCACAGGTCTAAGGGACAGACTCCCTGAACTGAAGCATAACAGAAAGGTGGAATGACAGTGTATTATAGTACGGTAATACAGATGTGGGTCTGACCACTTGTTAGCTGGGCAGGCAAGTTATTTAACTTCTTTAAGCCTCCATGTTTCCTTATCTATAAACTGGGGATGATACTACAGACCTGTTGTAAGGATTAAACAAAGTAGTCGGTATAAAGTATTGGTCCCATGCATGCCACATGGTAGAATGTTTGCCAGCAGTGGTAGTTTCCATCATCTTGTCTCAGCTCTGCCTATATAACTAACTATGTGGTCTGGTACAAGTCACCTAATTCTGAACTCAGTGTCCTCATCTATAAAATTAAAAGATTGATCATAGAAAATACATTGATTCTTACTGGATGTAAAAATGGCATACTTTTTTTTTTTTTTTTTTTTTTTTAAGATTTTATTTATTTGTCAGAGGGAGAGTGAGAGCACAGGCAGGCAGAGTGGCAGGCACAGAAGCAGAGGGAGAAGCAGGCTCCCTGCCAAGCAAAGAGCCTGATGCGGGACTCGATCCCAGGATGCTGGGATCATGACCTGAGCCGAAGGCAGCCACTTAACCAACTGAGCCACCCAGGCGTCCCAAAATGGCATACATTTAATAAAGCCTGTATCCATTCTTACAGATCTAGCTCACCTGCTACTTCCTCATCACTTTGGCCATCGTACCTCCAAATTCTTTGGGTCATGCATTCAGTGTGTGCTTCCTTGTAGCACATTTTTTACTTTTTGCAAATAAGGCTCATAAGTGGAATAATCCATCTTGCTTTCCTCTTTTTTTATAACTTTTCAGGATGAACAAAGGGTTGGAAAATTACCTAAAATTTTTTTCTCTTCTATTTCAGATAAAGGAGATGGGTGAGATGCATAGGGAACTCAACGCATAATGACTACAATTTGAAGAGTAACTACAAGAAGGGAAATTAGCAAATTGCTGGTGTATAAGCATGGGACAAAGATCTTTGAGGACTACTATTTTGTTAGTTAACATCTTCTATTTGTAATAGTAAAGGCTGTACTCAGTATATAAGCAGTTTCAGATTGATTTTACCAATCTTAAAATTTGACCACAGGGTCTTATATTTGCAGATGTGATATAAAACCCAGAACTTGGACTGCATAGTTAAAATTATTTATGCCTAACATTGAGGTGTGTGCCTTAAATATGCTTAAATATGCAAACAGTAGAGTTTGAATGACTACTGTCTCATTCATTTGTGATTGAAAGCTGCCTTTCTATTTACTTTGAGTCTTGTACATAGACTTTTTTTTATAAACTGAAATAAAACATTTTAAAACTGAATCTCCTAACTTTTGAGTCATTGAATCAAATTTTACAGTATCTACCTAAGGTAACAGGTTGAGAAATGCTCTAAATGCTAACTACAAATTACAAGAGTTTTGTATTAGTACCTATAATCATGTGAATTCAATATAAAATGTATAATCTAAAATACCTAAGTTCTAACAGGAAAATCAAGACAGTTTTTTGTTTTGTTTTGTTTTGTTTTAAGATTTTATTTATTTATTTGGCAGACAGAGATTACAAGTAGGCAAGAGAGGCAGGCTCTCTGCGGAGCAGAGAGCCCGATGTGGGGCTCGATCCCAGGACCCTGGTATCATGACCTGAGCTGAAAGCAGAGGCTTTAACCCACTGAGCCACCCTGGCGCCCCAAAATCAGACAGTTTTATTCTGAATGAATCTAAGTTTCTGTTTTAAACAAATCACTTTGGCAAACATTTATGCCTTGGGGCAGAATTGATGGAGAATGTTGTGAACCGTGAATGATGTACTTGGTTGAATTAAAGCACCAGTCATTTAACATCTTACGTAATGAGTAATTGTAGTACAAACACATTTTATATGAAGTTAAAGTATCCTGAAGTATTTTGCTTTCAATAGGAAATGTTTTAAAACACTATGAAAAGAACAACATTAAAGAAAATGTAAAAGCTAGATTGAACAAAGATTTGTATCCCTTCTGTAGTAGGCAGAATTCTAGAGTTCTTATTTCTGATGTGTATCCCCTATATAATCCTCTCCCCTAGAGTGTGGGTAGGGCCTGTGAATATGATGAACTCCCACTCCCAAGATTAAGTTATATTTTCTGGCAATGGCCAGGAGATTTTAGGTGTAGATGTGATTAAGATCCATAATAACTTGACTGAGTTAAAAGGGAGATTATAAAAGTGCCCAAAGGCAGGAGACAAGAGAAATTGTAGATGTGTTCTCCCTTTATCCTTAAAGCAGACTGCCATGTTGTGGAGAGGGTTGCCTATCAGGAAACAGCAGGCTGAGGGGAGGTCCTCGGTCCTACAACCTCAGGAACTGAATTTTACCACCAGAGTGACCTTGGAAGAGGACCCCAGCTCCAGGTGAGATCATAGTGCTGGCCAACATCACGGGAATCTTGAGAACCTGAGGAAAAGATCCTCTAATGTAATCCCTAGACCCCTGACCCATGGAAACTGAAGTTGTAAAGGTTCATGGTCTTCAGATGCTAAATTCGTGGTAATTTGTTATGCAGCAATAGAAATGGATACAGCTAGTAGGAAGTAACAACATGAAAAGAGAATGGGAATAGCAGATAATAAGGAGCAGCCATTACCCCCAGGGATGAGAGAGCACCCAAAGTGCTCTACTTTCTCTTAAGCCCTACTCCATGGACTGAGATCCAGACCGCATGAGAGAGGGCATGGTGGCTCCCTGAAGAGCAAGAAGTTGCTGTTGTGAGGCTGCACTGGAGGGGCTCACTGAAAACCTGCCCTCCCGGACAGGAGACCTTGAACTCGAGCCTGCAGCCTGGCCCACCACCTGTTTTTACATAGTCTGGGAGGTAAGAATGGTTTTTGCATTATTTATTTATTTATTTATTTATTTAGACAGAAATCACAAGTAGGCAGAGAGGCAGGTAGGGGGTAAGGGGAGGCAGGCTCCCTGCTGAGCAGAAAGCCCCATGCGGGGGCTGAAGGCAGAGGCTTTAACCCACTGAGCCACCCAGGCGCCCCGGTTTTTGCATTTTCAAATGTTTGAAAAGAATGTTCTCATGTATGTGAACATTACGTGCAATAAAAATGTCAGTGTCTATTAATACAGTTCTGTTGGACCACAGCTATGTTCATTTACTGTGTGTGGCTGCTTTGCACTGTAGAAAAAGAGTAGTGTCTAACCCAATGGCTGGCACAACCTAAAATATTCATTCTGGTCCTTGAAGGAAAATGCTTGTTGACCCCTGCTCTCCGGTGCTGGGAAAAAGCTATTCGTAAGGAGGTGTAGGCAGCAAAGACCCTCCATAAAGGTGCCTTTTATAATTTGGGAGTGGGAGCAGGTACTGGGGAAAGCTGCTGGCTGCTGTTGTGCTCAGAACAGCGAGTGCTGGAGAAGCCCTGGGTGCTGTGCCCTGGGGAAATACTAGGTGTTGCAAGGGGAGCTAACCCCTTTCTTCTTGTTCCATCTGTGCTGCACCCTCTACTGACAAAGCTTCAGGTGCATCTTTACAGAGCAGGCGAAAAAAGTGGATGTGCACTTAAGAGGCAATAAATCGATAATACGTTCTTCAATCCATGCCCTCACATTTCTGTCCTCTCTTCTGAAGCTATGCTTCTAAAGACAACACTGACCTACCAATTGTCAATGGCCCTTTTACCCCAGCGTTTAATCATATGATCTCTCCACAGCTAATCACCATGGTGACTCTCCCATTTCCTACCCCGGTATGTTATTTACAGATTTTCTTCTTTGGCATAACTGGCATTAGTCTCCCCTGACTCTGAAATACTGATGTTCTCAGGATTTAGCCTTGTTAAAATTTTCTGCTCCTGTGGATATAGTATTAAAAACTGCCTCCTGTTGATCTGCCTTGTGTCAGATTAATTCACATACTCCCAGGAACTGGACCTAAGAGTGTAGAGAAAAGTTTGTCCTCCACAAATACACTTCTGATAGATAGAACATAATTTCACAACTCTTTTCCATCATCCTAAAACATCCCCCCCCAAACTCCTTTAAAAATTCCCACTAACCCAGGGCGCTTGGGTGGCTCAGTGGGTTAAAGCCTCTGCCTTCGGCTTGGGTCATGATCTCGGGGTCCTGGGATCGAGCCCCGCATTGGGCTCTCTGCTCAGCAGGGAGCCTGCTTCCTCCTTTCTCTCTCTGCCTGCCTCTCTGCCTACTTGTGATCTCTGTCAGATAAATAAATAAAAATCTTAAAAAAAAAAATTTCCACTAACCTCCCTAACAAGCTACCATTCCTTTTTCTTTTCTTACCAAACTTTTAATTTTTAAAAAATTTTATTTTAGGGGCGCCTGGTGGCTCAGTGGGTTAAAGCCTCTGCCTTCGGCTCAGGTCGTGATCCCAGGGTCCTGGGATTGAGCCCCACATCGGGTTCCCTGCTCGGTGGAGAGCCTGCTTCCCCCCTCTCTCTCTCTGCCTGCCTCTCTGCCTACTTGTGATCTCTGTCTGTCAAATACATAAATAAAAATCTTAAAAAAATTTTTTTTATTTTAATTCCAGTGTAGTTCACATACAGTGCTGTATTAGTTTCAGGCGTACTAGAATTCTGTACATTACTCTGCTCATCACAATAAATGTACTCTTTGTTTTCATGTAATCTTTGCACCAAATGTGGGGCTCAAACTCACAACTCTGAGATCACGAGCTGCATGCTCTTCTGACAGAGCCAGGTGGGTGCCCCACTTCTTGTGTGTGTGTGTGTGTTTTTTAGCCATTCTGACAGGTGTAAGATGATATCTGATTGTTTTGATTTGCATTTCTCTGATGATGAGTGATACTGAGTATCATTTCCTATGTCTGTTGGCCATCTGTATGTCTTCTTTGGAGAAATGTCTTCATGTTTTCTGCCCATTTTTAAATTGGATTGTTTGGTTTTCTGGTGTTGAGTTATATAAGTACTTTATATATTTTTGGATACTAACCCTTTATTGGATATCATTTGCAAATATATTCTCCTATTCAGTAGGCTTTTGGTTTCGTTGATAGTTTCCTTTGCTGTTTGGAAGCTTTTTGTTTGGAGGTATAGTCCCAATAGTTTATTTTTGCTTTTGTTTACCTTGCTGGAGGAGACCTATCTAGAAAAATATTATTACAGCTAATGTCGGAGAAATTACTTCCTGTGCTCTCTTCTGGGGTTTTTATGGTTTCGGGTCTCATATTTAGGTCCTTAATCCATCTTGAGTTTTTTTGTGTATGTATGGTGTAAGAAATTGTTCCAGTTTCATTCTTTTGCATACAGCTATCCAGTTTTCCCAGCACCATTTGTTGAAGAGACTGTCTTTTTCCCATTGGATGTTCTTGCCTCCTTTGTCAAAGATAGACCATATAATCATGGGTTTATTTCTGGACTTTGTATTCTGTTCCATGGATCTATGTGTGTTTTTGTACTAATACCATACTGTTTTGATTGCTATAGCTTTGTAGTATAACTTGAAATCTGGAATTGTTAACACCTCCAGCTTTGTTTATCTTTTTCAAGATTGCTTTGGCTATTCAGGGTCTTTTGTGGCTCTATACAAATTTTAGGATTGCTTATTGAAGTCCCGTGAAAAATGCTATTGGTATTTTGATAGGGATTACATTAAATCTGTAGACTGCTTTGGGTAGTATGGACATTTTAACAATATTTGTTCTTCCAGTCCATGAACATGGAATATCCTTCCATTTGTTTGTGTTACCTTGAATTTCTTTCATCAATGTTTGATAGCTTTTTTAAAGAAAGATTTTATTTACTTACTTATTAGAAGTAAACGGAGAGGGAGGGAGAACAAGGATGAGCAAGAGGGGGAAAGGGAGAGAGAGAATCTCAAGCAGATTCTGCGCTGAGTGGAGTTTGAGGATCTCATGACCCTGAGATCATAACCTGAGCCGAAACTAAGAGTCAGACAGACACTTAACCTACTGAGTCGCCCAGGTTCCCCCATTGTTGATAGGTTTTTTTTTTTTTCCTTAATTTTATTTATTCATTTGACAGAGAGAGAGAGAGACTGCGAGAGAAGGAACATAGGCAAGGGGAGTATGAAAGGGAGAAGCAGGCTTCCCGCCATGCAGGGAGCCCAATGTGGGGCTCGATTCCAGCACCCTGAGATCATGACCTGAACTGAAGGCAGATGCTTAACTGACTGAGCTACCCAGATGCCCCAAGACCTGTACTTTAAAAACTATAAGCAGGGTGCCTGGGTGGCTCAGACATTAGGTGTTTGCCTTTGTCTCACAATCACATTCTGCTCAGTGGGGAGTCTGTTTCTCCCTCTCCTTCTTCCTCTGTGCTCTCTTTCTCTCTCTCAAATAAATAAATGAAATTAAAAATAAAATTTTTAATTAAAAATTAAATTAAATTAAATTAAAAATTAAAGTACAGGTCTTTCACCTCTTTGGTTAGGTTTATTCCTAAGTATTTTGTTATTTGTGGTGTAATTGTAAATGGGATTGATTTCTTAATTTCTCTGCTGCTTTATTATTAGTATATAGAAACACAATGGATTTATGCACATTGATTTTGTACCCTGCAATCTTACTGAATTAATTTATCAGTCCTAGTAGTTATTTTTTTTTGAAGATTTTATTTATTTATTTGACAAAGAGATCACAAGTAGGCAGAGAGGCAGGCAGAGAGAGAGTGGGGGGAAGCAGGCTCCCCACCGAGCAGAGATCCTGATGTGGGGCTTGATCCCAGGACCCTGAGATCATGACCTGAGCTGAAGGCAGAGGCTTAACCCACTGTGCCACCCAGGCGCCCCCCCCCCAGTAGTTATTTTTGGTGGATCTTTATAATTTTCTGTATGTAGTATTATGCCATCTGAAAATAAGAAAGTTTTTTTTTTTTTCCTTACCAATTTGGATGCCTTTTATTCCTTTTTCTTGTCCAGTTGCTATGGCTGGGACTTCTAGTGAGTGAATAAAAGTGGTGAGACGGGGAGTCTGCTTCTCCCTCTGACCTTCTCCTTGCTCATGCTCTCTCTCACTGTCTCTCTCTCAAATAAATACATAAAATCTTTAAAAAAAAATGGTGAGAGTAGACATCCTTATCTTGTTCCTGATCTGAGGGGAAAAGCTCTTAGTTTTTCACCATTGAGTATGATGTTAACTGTGGTTTTTCATATGTGGCCTTTCTTGTGTTGAGGTATGTTCCCTCTAAACCTACTTTGTTGAGGGTTTGTATCATGAATGGATGTTGTACTTTGCCAGATGTTTTTATATACCTACTCAAATGATCACATGGTTCTTATCCTTTCTTTTATTGTTGTGATGTATCATGTTGAGTGATTTGTGAATACTGAACCACCCTTGAATCCCAGGAATAAATCCCAGTTGATGGTGGTGGATGATTTTTTTTAAAGATTTTATTTACTTATTTGCCAGAGAGAGAGAGCGCGCACACAAACAGGGGGAGTGACAGGTAGAGGGAGAAGCAGGTTCCCCATTTAGCAGGGAACCTGACATGGGACTTGATCCCAGCACCCTGGGATCATGACCTGAGCCAAAGGCAGACGCTTAACCAACTGAGCTACCCAGTTGCTCCAAGATTGCAAAATATTTTCAAAGCTATTACCTCCATTAAATCCTCACATCAACCCTAGAGGTAGATCTTATTATTACCATGCTGCTTCCCTCTGAACTATTTAGAACAGGAACTGGGGAAGAGGGGAGAGATGAGGTGACACTCAAAGCCAAGTTATCATATAGAAGCAGTTATTGTGATCCACAGCCCATTCATTCACTAACATTTCCTGGACACCCAATAGGTGCCAGGCCTTATGGCCTACATGAAGTGGGAAACAAAGGCAGAAGGAAATGTAGATAAAATTAAATGTCCTTATTACCTGCAGCCCATTGACAAATACTTGAGATAGATTATAACATTCCTCCAGGATCCTGAGTCTTTAGCATATGAAAATCCTTTTAGAACTTCCTTTATCTTTACTCCCTTCAGCCCCAAGGTATACAATCAGTTGTCCCTCACAATTCCAGGGCAGCAGGAGGCAGCAGGCAGAGAGCAGCAGCTCTTTATGCCCATAGGTCCTGTCCTTGTGTTTTAATAAAATCTTTTTGCACCAAAGTTGTCTCAGGAATTCTTTCTTGGCTGTCGGCTCTGGGCCCCACCAACATACCAACATTCAAAAAAACTACATCACACAGATGAGTAAGCATACAGAATCTGGAGCAAAACAGAACTCTAGCTCTATCACTTACTGCTAACTCTGTAATCTTGGGCAAGTGACTTTACATCTCTGTTTCCATTTCTTCATTTGTAGAATAAGTATAACAATAGGACGTAATACCTCGAGTTTCAAAGATTAAAAAAGTAAACACATGTAAAAATAAGGAAAACACTTGTCAGTCAATGAATGCTGATGAACAGTAGCCATTATCATTAACTACAAACATAAACACCCATTGGTGGCTTCTCTAAGTGCTCAAAGAAATGAACAGGTATTTCTAAAACAATGCAGCAAATTTTGTTGTAATGTGAATATGAAGAATGTGGTACTCCAAAAGATAATGCAACTAATTATATCTTGTAAGGACCTATTTAGCCAGAGGCTTCCATTAAGGTTAAACAATAACCTTGTTGTTTAACCCTTAAACTGTCCCTGCTCCCCTTCCCCCAGGGGACCAACTTAAAAACAAGTCCCAGAAACGAGCCCCAGGAAACAAAGCCCAGATACAAGGGTGGGTCAGGCCAGGTGGAGACATCCGATCAGTGGGGGGTTGCATACTGCCTCCCTAGCTACCAAGGAGTATGGGCCCAGCCCTTTGGGAGCCTTTTGGGCACAGTCTAACGAGGGTGATAGGCTAAGTCAAAAGTCTACTATAAGGTAAATTGTAATTCAGTTGTTCACTTATGTGTGACCGAACATGACTGTGGAGTTTCCTGTGTGTATTGCAATCTCATTGGCCACCTGTGCGTGGCCAGGCCCAACCGCATGGCCTTTGCCCTTAAAAGCTAGTCTGTGAAACAGAGAAAGGTCGCCCTCTCTGTAAGAGGTGCGGCCCGAACGTTCAGTCTGATTCTTGAAGCTTGGCGCGAAATAAAGCTTTGCTTGACCTTTGCTTTATGTCAGTCTCACTCCTTTAATCACGGACCCATTATTGGGGGACCTAACAATCTGCAGAAACTAGGCAGGTTTGACTGAGACATTTGGGCCTGAAGAAGGAATGAATACTAGCAATTTGCTACACAAAGAGCAGGAGAGGGTCATTCCAGAAGAGGGACAATTTTGTGTTGGAGCCACAAGTGTCGAGAGGGAAGGGGAATTTATTTTAATTATAATTATTATTTTTCAGTAAGCTCTCAGCCCAGCGTGGGGCTTGAACCCATGGACCCTGAGATCAGTAGTCTTGTGCTCTATGGACTGAGCCAGGTGCTGGGGAAGGGGAATTTACTGGCCCAGATCCCAGAGTGGCAGTGAGAGGCGGGGAGTACTGCAGGCTGTGGGGGATGTAAGTCTGTTGGAAAGTAGTCTGTGGTCAGATGACCCAAACTTCCTTTGTTTCCCAAGGTGTTTGGATTTTAACTTGCAGGCCAGTGGTTTCAGAACTGAGCTGATTGTCAGGCCTACCCGGAGAGGTATTTATTTATTTATTTATTTATTTATTTATTTATTTTTTCTAAGGTTTTGTCTGGGTATTTTAACAGCTAAGTGCCTCTGGATTATACATTGATTGACCACTAATTTTTTCTTTTTTTAATTTTATTTATTTGACAGAGAGATACATCACAGGTAGGCAGAGAGGCAGGGAGAGAGGGAAAAGCAGAATCCCTGCAGAGCAGAGAGCCGGATGTGGGGCTCCATCCCAAGACCCTGAGATCATGACCTGAGCTGAAGGCAGAGGCCCAATCCACTGAGCCACTCAGACACCCCTGAGAGGTTTTTAAAAAGATCCCAATACCCCACCTTCAGAAATTCCAAGCCTATATGTGTGCATGGGGCCCAGGAATACCTTTTGAAAGCCCTCCCACTCCCATTCCCCAGTAATTCTGCAGCTGAGTCAGGGTTGGGGCCGCTTCCACAGGGTAAGTGTGAGCCAAACAGGAGCATGCATCACCATTCCTAAGGCAGGTAACTGTAGGACACATCCTGACCTGCAGGTCTTTGCTCAATATTAAAAAAAAAAAAAAAAATTCATCCTATCTCTGTTTTTCACCGATACAGTTATCTTCTAACAGTTTACTACTGTTAATTTACTTACTGTATCATCTGAATTCACTTATTTGAGTGTAAACTGAACATTACTAGTGATCCTCAAATTCTAGAAGAGGCTGGCACATAGAAGGCCACATGTTTTTTAATAAATCAGTCATTTAAAGAGTGGAGGAAACAAGAATGTGGCTAGTACAGAACAATAAGGAGGTAATGGGAAAACCTGTAATTTTGATGTTGGTCAGTTTGCTTAACAAGGAAAAGGGAGAGAGGGGTGCAGTTTTTTTTTTAAATTTTTAAAAAATATATAATGTATTTTTAGCCCCAGGGGTACAGGTCTGTGAATCGCCAGGTTTACACACTTCACAGCACTCACCACAGCACACACCTCCTCCCCCCAATGTCCATAACCCCACCAACCTCTCCTGACTCCCCTCCCCCCAGCAACCCTCAGTTTGTTCTGCGAGATTAAGAGTCTCTTATGGTTTGTCTCCCTCCCGATCCCATCTTGTTTCATTTATTCTTTTCCTACCCCCCAAACCTCCCACGTTGCATGAACGTACAGTGTTGTTACTTACAGGTGTACAATATAGTGATTCAACGATTCAGTACATTAGCGCTCAGAGAGGAGGTGAAGTTTTAAAAAAAATGTAGTAGGATGGGGAGAAAGGATAGTTTTCCTTTGTTCTCGAGTTTCTTTCTGCTTTCACTCTCATACTTCCGGGTACATAACAAACTCAAAACCGCCAGAACGGCCCACCTGGCCGCCTTCCCTAACTATTCATTCACCCAGATTCCACGCGAGTGCAGCGGAAAGAAGAACCTGGACCTGAAATCTTTTCAGGATGGCTGTCTGCCAGGGTCGGCGCGCGACCTAGGTTTACGCATGCGCAGTAGATAAGAGTTGCCAGCGTGCGCGGGAAGCTGGGCCGCGTCCGCTTATGATTGGCTACCGCGGCGGACTCCCACCCACCGAAAAGCAGCAGTGGGTGCTGATTGGGCGTCTCAGCAAAGGCCGGACGCCGCACAGGAGGGAGGGAAGGGAGGCGGGAAACAGTTTAGGGGGTGCGGAGTCGCGCAGTTCCTTCTTGCAGGCAGCGGAGAGGTTCCGAAATGGCGGTACAGCCGAAGGAGACGCTGCAGCTGGAGAGCGCGGCCGAGGTCGGCTTCGTGCGCTTCTTCCAGGCCATGCCGGAGAAGCCGACCACCACGGTGCGCCTCTTCGACAGGGGCGACTTCTACACGGCGCACCACGAGGACGCGCTGCTGGCCGCCCGAGAAGTGTTCAAGACCCAGGGGGTAGTCAAGTACATAGGGCCAGCAGGTGAGGGCGGGGACTGCGCGGGCCCTACTTGGGCGGTGGGCAGCGAGCGGGCTCTAGGGCAAGGAGTTACGGGGGCGGGGACGTCGGTGCCTCCCAGGGATGGCGCTTCCTCTGGCAGCTGCCTGGCCAAGTGGGGCGCCATCCTCCCCTGCCCCGCCTCCGCCCTGAGTCGGTCCCTCTGCAGCGGCCCCAGACCTGAACTAACAGCAGACACGGAAGGAGCGTCCGCTCTGCCCGGCGTTTTAATACATTGTTTTTTTGTTTTTGTTTTTGTTTTAATTGCACAGCAGTCGCATGGGTGTCTGCCAGCGGCCCCGCCTTGGCCCTGTACATCTCCCCGCAAACTCCGGTCCAGGAGTGAGATTTAAAATAGAAGGGGGTTTGGGAGACCATTTCATGTCATCAGTGTGGTTTTGCCTACCCTCCACTTAACTCTGGTTCAGTGCCGGGATCTGGAACGGGTTGCAATTGATAGGCAGCAGTGTCAAGTGGTCAGGACCTCGGACTTGGAGCCACATTTCTTGGATTCACGTCGCGGCGCCTCCACTTAACATCTGTGACTTTGGACTAGTCACGTTTGTCTTGGCCTCAGCTCGGCTATGCGTGCCCTCCGTAATCCGGCCCCATATCTCTCGCATTATCTCTCCCTGTAAGGCCGCAGACTTCCCACACTATGTGAGCTAGACGTTCTAGATGTTTTATGTTGATTGCTTTACTCCCCGGCACCATTATGATGGAGCATTCTTTCCATCATAACGGAGTGAAGGGGGGCGGTAGTGATGAGTGGTGGGTTCTAGTCCTGCCTTTGCCACATGCAGATAGGATGTTAATGTTCATTCATCAGGCAAAAATTTATTGAGTGTTGCTGTGTCAGAGAGGGTTATGGACACTGGAAAAGACAGTATCTCTGCCTTCACAGAGCTCACTCTAGTGGAGAGCAAGGCAGAAATAATCAGTTATTGAAGGTGAAGAACTGTGGAAGTGTGCTCCCTAGCAAGTTGTTGAAGAGGCATAAAAGCAGGAATGGCAACGATTGGAGACCACAGAAGCAGCACTGGATGAGAATCTAAATTTCTCTTGCGTCTTGAAGGACTAGGCTTTCGCTGGGGAGAGGGTCTGAAAAAAGGCATATTGGTGTCGCTCCAGCAGAAAACCGGGAGGAGGGTGGCCCAGGTGGGTGGGGTCAGGATGGAAGGCTTTTTTTCCTTGTGCTGAGTTGAAATTTTATGCTGTAGGCCCAGAGGTTGGATGACTTAAGTAAAGGTGGAGAGGTGTGTTGGATGTTTGGCTATGAGATGGGGAATGGGTTAGAAGGGGCAAGAGGAGAGGTGTTAGGATCAATGAAGACCAGCCAGAGATAGTGAGGGATGGATGGCTTCATAGTTAATGATGGTCTAAGTCACTTTCCGGTTTTAAAGTTACTCAAGGCTAGTGCATGTAGCTCTCCTATTTTTGTATTATGCAGCTTAGAATAATTTAAGCATTTAAAATGATGTAAAAAGTTCTAAACATACTTGTATGCTTCTGTAAATTGAATCACTGATTTTTCTAAGCACCCGTTAATGATTCTTATGCTTTTATTTTTCTAATTTAGATTATGAAACGAATAATGGATGCTAAGCTTTACACCCATTTACTGGGAAGGAAGTTTAGTATGAATATCCAGAATCTTCTATAGTGGATTATAGACTTTAAAAAAAAAAAAGTTTCCTTTCATTGCTCTTGAAGGTTAAAATGTAGATGTTTACTGGGTGCATTTGTAAGAATAATCTAGATAGTCACTTCCTGTTCATATTGAGAATGGTATTAAAGGTGAATTTAACTTTTCAGAGATTAGCAAGGAAATGTGAGTTATTCTTCAGGATCTAGTTCTTAGGTTAAACATTTATGCCAAACATACATTTTAGGTAAAAGATTGTCCTACTATATGTTCGGGTGGGATAATAACAGTGAAAATTTTTTAATTAAATAGTTAATTATAGATTTTATTTATTCATTTGAGAGAGAGAGCACAAGCAGGCGGAGAGGGAGAAGCAGACTCCCCTGCTGAGCTGGGAGCGGGACATGGGGCTGGATCCCAGGAGCAGGAGATCATGACTTGAGCTGAAGGCAGACACTTAACCATCTGAGCCACCCAGGTGCCCTGGATAATAACAGTTAGAAAAAAAGATTGATCATTTGTTACTAGAAATTGGCTGAAATAAGTGAAAGAGGGAGGTTCTCAAAAATGTCCTGGAGATCCCCAAAGTGGGTGTCTTGCACTTTTCACTGTGCAAGGTGCAGTGTAACTGAGCAGCTTTTTAAATAATGTATGTTGGTGTGAGGCTGCCAATACTTGTTTCTTGGGAGGAATTTTCCTTTATTTCAATATTAGACCATTTAGGTAAAGGTTTAACAAAACCTTTTTCTGTGCTTCTCTATTCCACCTGGAATCAAATTAAGGTTATCAAATTAAGGTTAGTTATGTTTCTAGGCAGCATTGCTTATTGAGAAATGACCCTAGATTAGTAAATTATGTCTGTACTGTAAGGCCTGATGAACTATAAATAACCTGAATGGGGTTGCGTGCACTTGCATTTGAGGCAAATCTCAGAGCCTCTGACCTTTTCTCACATTCTTTAGCAGTCAAACTTGTCTCTGACTGTAGAAGACAAATTGTTAGAACTCTCTCAATTTCCTGCCCTCAAAAGGATACTTTTTTTTTTTTTAAGATTTTATTTATTTATTGGATAGACAGAGTTCAGGAGTAGGCAGAGGGAGAGGACGAAGCAGGCTCCTTGCTGAGCAGAGAGAGAGCCCAGTGTGGCGCTGGATCCCAGGGTTCTGGGATCATGACCTGAGCCGAAGGTAGAGGCTTTAACCCACTGAGCCACCCAGGTGCCCCAAAAGGATAACTTTTTAATATAACAGGTTTGTTGAGATACTATTTACATACAGTATGATTCACACATTTACTTTTGATTGACACATGTAAACATTTCAGTGTTCTGTTTTATAATTCAGTGGATTTTTGTATATTCACAAAGTTAAGCAACCATTATGGCAATACATCTTTTTTTTTTTTTTTAAGATTTTATTTATTTATTTGTCAGAGAGAGTGAGCACAGGCAGACAGAGTGGCAGGCAGAGGGAGAAGCAGGCTTCCTGCTGAGCAAGGAGCCCGATGTGGGACTCCCAGGATGCTGGGATCATAACCCGAGCTGAAGGCAGCTGCTTAACCAACTGAGCCACCCAGGTGTCCCTTCTTTTTTTTTTTTTTTTTTTTTTTTTAAAGTAGGCTCCATGCCCAGTGTGGAGCCCAACATGGGGCTTGAACTCAGCACCCTGAGATCAAGACTTGAGCTAAGAGTTGGACGCTCAACTGACTGAGCCACCCAGGTGCCCCACCACAGTACATCTTATTTATTTATATATTTGTTTTTAAAGTAATCTCTACACCCAACATGGGCTTGACCTCAGGACCCTGAGATCAAGAGTCAAATGGATGCTCTACCAACTGAACTAGCCAGGTGCCCCCACAGTAAATTTTCAAAACATTTTTGTCTGTCCCCAAAAGAAACCCTGTACCCATTAGCAGTCACCACCCCCCTCCCCCATTCTCCCAATGCTAGGCAACCACTAACCTCCCATCTCTTTAGATTTCACTTACCCTGGATATTGCATAAAAATGGAATCCGAAGGGCACCTGGGTGGCTCAGTTTGTTAAGCATCTGCCTCAGGCTCAGGTCATGATCTCAGGATCTCGGGACGAAGTCCTGCATCTGGCTCCCTGCTCAGTGGAAAGTGTGCTTCTCCCTCTGCCCCTTCCCCTGCTCATGCTTGCTTGCTGTATCTCTCTCTCTCAAATAAAGAAATAAAATCTTTTAAAAAATGGAATCATAAAATATGTGGTCTTTCATGATTGACTTCTTTTACTTAATATTTTCAAGGTTCATCTCTGCTATCAGTACTTCATTTCTTTTTTATTGCCAAAAAATACTCTATTGTATGGATATATCATATCTTGTTTTTACCCATTTGCCAGTTCATAGACATTTGGGTTATTTCTTGAACCTGTACTTTTTAATTTCATCTGTACCCATTCTTTCCTCCCTATTGTGTCAGTGAAGAGATGAGCCTTTTGCTGTGGTCTGGATCCCAATCCCCTCTTTCAGAGTTGGCTTTCTGTTTCCTCTCCTTTGGTTTATTCTACTGGCAGGTAGACTTACTCACGTCTTTTAAGCTACTTTTAATCTTCAACATTTAATGATAACAGTATTTTTTTTTTAAGATTTTATTTATTTATTTGTCAGAGAGAGAGGGAGAGAGAGTGAGTGAGCACAGGCAGACAGAGTGGCAGGCAGAGGCAGAGGGAGAAGCAGGCTTCCTGCCGAGCAAGGAGCCTGATGTGGGACTCGATCCCAGGACGCTGGGATCATGACCTGAGCCAAAGGCAGCCGCTTAACCAACTGAGCCACCCAGGCATCCCAATAACAGTATTATTTTTAAAAAGCCCTGTGAGATGGGTTAGTACCGAGCTCCAATTTATGGATAAGAAATCTGAGTCACTGAAAAAGAAAATTACTTGGGTTTTGCGCCCCCCCCCCTTTTTTTTTTTATCAGAATTCAGCTTAGAAAGCATCTCCTGTTGGGAGCCTTTATTGATTTCCCTATTAAGACTGCCTGGTTAGCTGCCCTACCCCTCTTAGGTATTTGCTGCTCTTGAGCCTTCTTACCCTAGACACAGCATTTATTCTACCTATTGCCTGTCTATCCCAATAGACTGAAAGCTCTTAGCAGGACCTGTATTTTAACCAGTGTCTGCCTCTGAACTCTAGCCCCTAGCATAATGCCCACATGTAGCAGACACATGGTAATTGTCATCTCAATGAGGTTGGGGCTCCAAATTATTCTTGAAGAATCTTATATGAACCTGAGGCTATTCCTTTCGCTGTACCCTAGGTGGAGGCTGGGTACCTTTCTGTTCCTGTTCTCTTATTTCACACCATGTCGGTTTTACTTCCCAGCAGGTTAGATAAAGCATATAATGCCAGTCTCTTCACCAGGAACTTAGAGTAGCTGTACTTCAGATGCTCATCAGTAAATAAGACTTAAAATGCACCATCCAGTGTGTCACAAAAACTCCTTCGAGAGAAATAGTAACTTCGCAGGATAACCTTGGCAGTTGGGTGGCCTGACTTGTCTTATTAGCAATAGAGGTAGAGGAGGCCATGGGGGAGAGGAATCATCTCATTTGTCTCTTCACCCCACCCACTCTTAATTAATTAAATAGTTTCTTAGGAAACTATTAAGAAATCACCACTGTTGTGACTCTGTGTTTCTGTTCAAAGTGTTGTCGGTAGAGGGACTCCTGGGTGGCTGAGTTGGGCTCAGGTCAGATCCTGGACTTTCAGGATCGAGTCCCACATAGGCTCCCTGTGCTGTGGGGAGTCTGCTTCTCCGGCTGACCTCTCTCCTTTCATTCTCTCTCTCTCTCTGTCTCTCTCAAATAAATAAATAAATAAATAAATAAATAAAATCTTTTTAAAAGAAGTGTCGGTAGTTTTGACCAGATTGCTCTGGATCCAGGTAGATAACATTGATGTGCAGAGCAGTTGGGTGTAATAGGGAGGGGTGGGGGCTTGTGGATCTGAGAGTGCTTGTTCATCCTGTAATGGCATTCAATATCAAGTACTTTAAAAACCCTGTGCTGGGCAGACAGTTCCGGGTGGCATAGCCTGGTTTGATTTAAGAGCTGTTTCAGAATTTTGCCAGACTAATCTTGTTTCCCCCACCCCCCCAAGAATTGTTTTTGCTGAGTTGGATTTTACATTTTGCCTTTTAATTTAAAGGAGGATATGAAAAACTGTTTTTGGAACTCACTGTTGTATTTACTGGAAGTTGCTGTAAAATTCACAGTGGTGCTTATCAGAACCTTTGGGAGAAATTCTCTGATTTTGTATTAACTCTAGTTTGCTGCTGGTTTTTTTTTTTTTTTTTAAGATTTATTTATTTTTTAGAGAGCGAGTCTGCACTAGTAGGAGGAGGGGCAGAGGGAGAGAATTTCTAGTGGACTCCGCGCAGAACCAAACGTGGGGCTTGATCTCAAGACCATGAGATCATGACCTCTGCGGACACCAAGATTTGGACGCTTAACTGACTGAGCCACCCAGGTGCTTGTGCTGCTTTTCTTGAAGGTTTTTTTTTTTCCCCCTTGTTTTTATTTTAATGATGTCTCATCTTTGGAATAATAATGTTACTCACAGGGAATTTAACTAGATGGGTTGGTAGGCTGACCAATCATTCTCATTTGCTTGGGACTGAGGGGGCTTCTGGAACACCAAACTTTCAGTATTAAAACTGTGAGAGTCTCGGGCAAAATGGGAAGAGTTTTAGACAAAACCAGGAAATAATTTAGATAGGGCTGACCATTCCACTCAGGTTCGGATCCTGAGTGAGTGTTAGTTGGGAGATACGAGCCTGTTGCAGGCTGGAGGCCTTCAGTCTTGCACATGCCTCTGAGAATGTGAGTACAGACCTTGTTGAATGGGATTCTAGAGTAAACATAATTCTCATGCAACTTGGCTGTCTAAATGCAACCTAAAGAAACAGCAGTCTATTCAAGTCTGTAAGAAAATGTGACTGCTAAACTTACTGAGTTGAAATCGGTGTCCTAAATAGTGTTTTGCTCCAAATTTGAACTGATTGACTATATTTTATTTTATTTTTTTTTAAGATTTTACTTATTTATTTGACAGAGAAAGAGAGATCACAAGTAGGCAGAGAGGCAGGCAGAGAGAGGAGGAAGCAGGCTCCCCACTGAGCAGAGAGCCCGATGCGGGGCTCGATCCCAGGACCCTGGGATCATGACCTGAGCTGAAGGCAGAGGCCTTAACCCACTGAGCCACCCAGGCGCCCCTGATTGACTATATTTTAAAGATAGGGAGATTTCAGGAAAAAAATTCATATTTTGAGCTGCTTTTGAAAATTCCGTGCATTTGAAAACTCTGGGTATAAATATCCCCACGGTTCAGCAGTGTGTTTGGAGCTGAGTGGCTGCTCTCTCTGACATAGTCCTTTACCCCAGTGTGCTTTTCCTTCTTTTGTCACTGTTCCCACCACTCCATATGATCTCTTTTGAAGCCACCTGCCATGTCAGGTCTGTTGCTCTTCCTTTGCTCATTTGATACCTGCCTGGTTGCTGTAGATAATTGTTTGCCAGTCCTGGATGAGATACAGAATGTTCTAGGGAAGAACCTTAAGAGAGGCAAGATTTGAGCCCTTTTTCAGGGTGTCACACTGTGGGAATTCTTGCTAGTACTTATAACTAATGAAAGGAATATTGGAAGTATCACCGGTGCTTAGCTGTACAAAACAGTTGCCTTATGTCATTTAATTAATCTTTATGCTTGTTTGTATTTGATATTTGTACTTGGCATGATCTATTATTAAATTTAGGTTAAACTTATAATAAGATTCAGAATTGTCAGAATAATCTACAAGTATTAGCTTTTTTTTTTTTTTTTTTTTTAAGATTTTACTTACTTGACACAGAGAGGGAACAGAAGCAGAGGGAGTGGGAGAGGGAGAAGCAGGCCTCCCACCAAGCAGGGAGCCCGATGTGGGGCTCGATCCCAGAACCCTGGGATCATGACCTGAACCAAAGGCAGACACTTAACAATTGAGCCACCCAGATGCCCCAACAAGTATTACCATTAAGTGAATAATTGGTATTACCTCTACTGAATGAAACCCAGTGTTGTAAGAACCCACATGCCTCCAAACATTGGCAGATGTCTGCTAGAGAAGCTTGAAAACCATTGATCTAAAATAAAGACCAAAAAGTTTGAAAACTCTGTGTTGATTGGAGAGGGGAAATAGATGCACTCATACTTTATGGATGATGGTGCTAATAATTAGCACAGCCAACCAAGGAGAATATTCTGGCAGTATTTATCAAAATCACTAATATTCTTTGATAAAATCCAGTTGGGGGCTTTGTCTTACAGGTGTGCTCACCTGTTTGGAGAGTGAAGCATGTACAAGATTGTGCAGCATTGTTGTAATAGTAGAGACTGGGAACAACCTATATGTCCATCAGTAAGAGACTAATTAAATTATAGAACATCCTCAGAGTCATTGGAATGTTTGCAGCTGTAAACAGAAAGAAGCTGATTGTGATGATGGAACAACCTCCAAAATATATTAAAATGTTTAAAAAAAAAAACCAAGATACAGAACAGTGTTTGTAAAAGTATGTCCTTATTGATGTAAGAGAGGAACAAAGTAATGCTTGTATGTGTATAGCTTGTGTTTGGGAATATATTTTATAAACTGATAGCACTTGCCTGGTGAATTGGATATGTAGGGGATCATTGGTGAAAGGGAAGTCTTCTTTTTGCAGTACTTCTTTGAACCTTTGAATTTTAACCTGCGTTACCTAGAACATTTTGAAGTGAATAATGACATACATTTTTATGGGCCTTTCGGGAAAAGTTTAATTACATAAAAATACTGTATAGTTATAAGATTTTTGTTCAAAATTCTGAGAAACTAATTATAAGAAAGGACAAGTAAGTTTAGCTGGATACGCATTTACTCTTTTTAGCTTTGATATGAGGCTCAATCCCAGGACCCTGGGATCATGACCCAAGGTGAAGGCAGACACTTAACCAACTGAGCCACCCAAGTGCCCCTGTCTTTGTATTATTTTCTTCCTCCTCCTCCTCCTCCTCCTCCTCCTCTTCTTCTTTTTTAAGATTTTATTTATTTATTTATTTATTTGCGAGAAACAGCAAGAGAGAACATGAGTGGGGAGGAAAGTGAGAAGTATGTTCCCTGCTGAGCAGGGAGCCCTGCAATCCCGAGATCCCAGGAACAGGACCTGAGTTGAAGGCAGACACTTAACTGACTGAGCCACCCAGGTGCTCTTATCTTTGTATCATTTTAATTTTTTATTTTGATGCATAGGTTCCACAGAAAAAGATGGGGTGCTACATCTATTCATCTTTTTATGCTCTTCAACTGGGATGAGTAATAAGTACTTGATAAACAGTTTATTGAAGGAATGAATTACTGAGAGAAGAGTGTAGCTTTGCGGGGGGGTGGGGGTGGGGGGGCATTGTGTTAGGTACCTGAACACTTAACCACTTTAAATCCTCAAATGTGTAATATGCATTTTTAATATTTTTCTTTAGGAACAAAGACCTTGGAGAGTGTTGTGCTTAGTAAAATGAATTTTGAGTCTTTTGTAAAAGATCTTCTTCTAGTTCGACAGTACAGAGTCGAAGTTTATAAGAATAGAGCTGGAAATAAGGCCTCAAAGGAGAATGATTGGTATTTGGCATTTAAGGTAATTATCTTCCTCTTTAATTTGGTTATTATTTTTAAGAGTAGAAAAAATAAAGATGTGAGGGACTTCTTGTGTGTTTTAATATTTTAATCAGGTTGTGATAAAATGCTTTGAGAAATACTCTTTAGCATGTGGTTTTCAAAATCATGGTTTAATAGCAGTTTAGAAATTCAGTAAATCCTTATTAGGAGTATGAATACTTGAAGCTTTGTCAATATCCCTGAAACCTAAATAAGAAAATAGATTTTATGTAAAATTGAATACCAGCATTAAACAAAGATTTGATTTTATTGTTTTTAAAGTAGTATCACACAGATTAACTGTATCCCAAATACCTCATTTATACACTTTTTAAAGATTTTTATGATTTTTATTATTATTAAGATTCTATTTATTTGAGAGAGAGAGAGAGACAGTGTGAGTAGGAGGGGCAGAGGGAGAAACAGTCTCAAGTAGACTCCACACTGAGCATGGAGCCTAATGCAGGGCTCCATCCTAGGACCCTGAGGTCATGACCTGAGCTGAAACCAAGTAGGATACTTAACAGAATGAGCCATGCAAGCACCCTATTTTAATTTTTTTTTGATGATTTATTTGAGAAAATGCTTAAGAGCAAATTAGGGAAGAGGCAGAGAGAAAGAATCTCAAGCAGACAACCTGCTGAACATGGAGCCCCAGGCTACCTTGGGATCTTGACGTGAGTGGAAGTCGAGTCCCAAGCTTAACAGGATCAGCCACCCACCTTTTTTTTTTTTTTTTTCAAATTTTCTCTTTCTTTATACTTTATTTATTTATTTATTTAAAGTAATTCCTACTCCCAGCGTGGGGTCTGAATTTACAATCCCGAGATTGAGTCACGTGCCAGCCAGGAGCCCCTCATTTGTACACATTTGTAATGTCTTTGTATCTTTCTTTTTTTTTTTTAATTTTTAAAATTTTTAATTTATTTGGACAGAGATTACAAGCAGGCAGAGAGAGAGGGAGGGAAGCAGGCTCCCCGCTGAGCAGAGAGCCTGATGAGGGGCTCGATCCCAGGACCCTGGGATCATGACCTGAGCTGAAGGCAGAGGCTTTAACCCACTGAGCCACCCAGGCGCCCTTCTTTGTATCTTTCTATATGCTTTTCTCTTCCATTAAATGTATAATTTTTTATAAGTCAGGAACTTTGTTTAATGGTAATCCTGTTACTTGGTGTCCCTAGAAAGGCTTATTAACCTGTGTATTTTATGCATTCATGGAGATAGTAATACTGTTTTGTTTCCTATAATGACTATCTTCGCTGTTAGTCTCTAAGGTCCTGTTTTTGGTTGTTCAACTGCAGTGCCTGCGGGGAGTAGGTTCTAAATAAATAACTGGAATAAATTAATGGTAGAATGTTGTTGGGGAGCAAGATTATTCTTGAAAGGGAGTAAATGCGTGATAAGGGTGACCGTGCTCTGGGCTTATAGTCAGCATATATTCTTTATTTTCTCCTCTTGTCTCTCTGGGTGTCCTTGACAAATTTCCCAACCTTCTCCTGTATCTGTTTCTCCATAAACAGTAAGATTAGAAGGTTTTTTTGGATGCTTTCCAACTTGAAAGTCCTGTGATTTTTTTTTTTGTTTTCCTTGTGAGGTTTATTTATTTTAAAGATTTTATTTATTTATTTGACAGACAGCGATCATAAGTAGGCAGAGAGGCAGGCAGAGAGAGAAGAGGAAGCAGGCTCCCTGCTGAGCAGAAAGCCCATCCCAGGACCCTGGGATCATGACCTGAGCCGAAGGCAGAGGCTTTAACCCACTGAGCCATCCAGGTGCCCCTCCTTGTGAGGTTTAATAGAATCCTTTAACATTTGATCTTGGTATTACCCCAAATATAATTTTGTTCAATTCTTGTTTCATAGTGTGTCCTCCTCCCCCTGCCAACTTTTGTAAATGTAGACATTTACTGAAGATAATATCTGGGAGAATATAGCATTCTACATTATAGAGTTCCCTGGGGATTTTCATTGGTGTTTTCCTGAGAACAGTGAGGCTTTTACTTAGAGTTTTAGCCTAGGTCTTGAAAGATTTTCATAGGAAATTGAGGTACCACAAAGTGATGTTTTCTATTTCATTCTTCATAGAGCTCAATTAGTTAACACCAAAATGTGGAATCCTAAGTGTACAAGAGATTACCATGATTATCAGCCCATCACACCTTACTCTGCTATACCATATCCATATCCTTAAAGATGAATTCTTAATGCCTACCTTTTGGGTCAGGGGAATGTTTTTTCAAATGTATATCTTTATCAGATTAAAAAGGTGGTATCTTCATCCTGACATTTTAAGTTCAGATCTAAAACTGCATAAACTGATTTATCTTTACATTTTTTAGCTTATTGAGTCTATAATAAAGTATTAGTGATATTTAAAATAGTAGATTTCTATGATTGATTTCTTTTGCATGTTCTCATTGGTATGTTCAGAGCAGGAAAAGACCTTGGATACTATCTAGTTCACAGATTACCAGTATTTATCATTTTCAAGGACCCTCAACACAATTTTATTAGCTACTGATTCTCTTCAGAGACTTTTTTAAAGATGTGCTTCATAATCTGTACAAATCCAAAGTATATATGTAAAAATATGATGTTTACATTTTATAATTGAATCAGTGCTTTTGAAATTTGAATGCAAGATGCTTTCTCCATTTTTTTTTCTTTTTTTCTTTTCTAAAAAAATTTATTTATTTATTTATTTGACAGACAGAGATCACAAGTAGGCAGAGAGGCAGGCAGAGAGAGAGGGGAAGGGAAGCAGGCTGCCTGCCAAGCAGAGAGCCCGATGCGGGGCTTGATCCCAGAACCCTGGGATCATGACCTGAGCCGAAGGCAGAGGCTTTAACCCACTGAGCCACCCAGGCGCCCCTTTTTTTTCATTTTTAAAAAAAATTTTTAAAGAGTGCCTGGCTGGCTCTGTTGGTACAGCAGGTGACTCTTGATCCTAAGGATCATGAGTTCAAGCCCCATATGGCCATGGAGCCTATCTTTAAAAAAATACTAATAAATAAAATATATGTATATTTCTTTAAAGATTCTAAGTTGGGGTGCCTGGCTAGCTCAGTGGGTTAAAGCCTTGACCTTCGGCTCAGGTCATGATCCCAGGGGCCTGGTATTGAGCCCCACATCGGGCTCTCTGCTCAGCAGGGAGCCTGTTTCCCCCTCTCTCTCTGCCTGTCTCTCTGCTTACTTGTGTTCTCTGTCTGTTGAATAAATAAAATCTTCAAAAAAAAAATAAAGATTTAAGTCATCTCTATACCCAATATGGGACTCAAACTCATGACCCTGAGATCAAGAGTCCCATGCTCTTCTGACTGAGCCAGCCAGGTGCCCCCCCTCCATTTGATATTTGACCCACATTTTAATCAACAATCCATAGTTATAAGATATTTAGATTCATATTGTAAAAAAATAAATTTTATAAAAATGATTGTGTGTGTAATCCAGATGTGGGATTTCAAATTGAAAATCTGTTCTTTTTTTTTAAATTTTATTTATTTATTTGAACAGACAGAGATCACAGAGAGGCAGGCAGGAAGAGAGAGAAGAAGGGAAGCAGGCTCCCTGCTGAGCAGAGAGCCCAATGTAGGGCTCAATTCCAGGACCCTGGGATCACGACCTGAGCCGAAGGCAGAGGCTTTAACCCTCTGAGCTACCCAGGCGCCCTTGAAATCTGTTCTGATAAATTTATTTTTAGATATGATCAAATGTCCTCAAAATAATTGGAAAAAATAGGGAGGATACTTTATAGAAAATGAGATAATAATAATTAGAATATATTGTTATAAACAGTTTTTTTAAGAGACGTTTTGTTAATGAAATTGGTCAAGGTTGGGTAATGCTTGTTTGCTAATAAAATTTTAAGTACATTCAACAGTTCTGAAAATTTTTCTTTATTTTTGTTCAGGCTTCTCCAGGCAATCTTTCGCAATTCGAAGACATTCTCTTCGGTAACAATGATATGTCAGCTTCCATTGGTGTTGTGGGTATTAAAATGTCTACAGTTGATGGCCAAAGACAGGTCGGAGTTGGGTATGTTGACTCCATACACAGGAAGCTAGGACTTTGTGAGTTCCCTGATAATGATCAGTTCTCCAATTTGGAGGCTCTCCTGATTCAGATTGGACCAAAGGAATGTGTTCTACCAGGAGGAGAGACTGCTGGAGACATGGGAAAACTGAGGCAGGTAAGGGAATCAAGTTAGTGATGGAGGAGAATTGAAGCCTGGGAAAGACTCATTAACATAACAGACACCTTTATTTAAAGAAAAAAATAATTCAGGACTCAGTTTTTTGTATCTAAATACAGTAAGGTATTTGCAGGATAATCTTGTTTATCTTTCACAGAAACTTTGTATCTTTGAGGACACTACAACAGGCTGTTTCTTGTTGAAGACTTGTTCTACTCCAGATCATTTTCCCCCTCCTCCTTTCTTCCTAAAAGAGTAACAGAATGTCATCTTAAAGGGATCACAACTGATGAAAAGGAATGCTTTCACAGTTGTGGGGTGGGGAAGATGATTTAGGTCCATTAAAAAAAAAACCACAGTTTATTACTGTATGTAGCATGGGTTTTCAAATAAGATGTAAAGCTTCAGGGTTATTTTTTGATAGTTCAAGTGGAACTTTTAGTCTCTTTTACTGAGTCTTTTTAAAAAATTCTGATTGTATTGTTTGGGTAAGTGTATGCTTTATTTAGGTATTTAAAGGATGTTGTGTCTCCTAAGAGTTCTTTTCTTTTTGTGGGCCTCAAATGCCATAGGAACTGCTTGGGAAAGAGTAAATCTATGATGGGCATTGTTAGTATAGGTTAGTATTTAAGCAACTTTCCACAAGTATTTATTTTGTTAAGAGTTTTTACTATTGGGACTATTTTTTGAAAGCTTTATGTGAAAATAATTTTAAATTGTCACGGAAACTTAGTTTATAGATTTTAAAAATACATGTTTATATATTGCCAATATCTTGCACATTATATAAAAATTTAATGTGGGCTAATAATTGGTTAAGCTGTTGTTACTGTACTTGTGGTATAGTTTTTTCTCATTTAAAAAAAAATCCTTTTCTTGGGGCACCTGAGTGGCTCAGTGGATTAAAGACTCTGCCTTCGGCTCAGGTCATGATCCCAGGGTCCTGGGATAGAGCCCTGCATTGGGCTCTCTGCTCAGCAGGGAGCCTGCTTCCTCCTCTCTCTCTGCCTGCCTCTCTGCCTACTTGTGATCTCTGTCTGTCAAATCAATAAATAAAATCTTTTTTTTTTTTTTTTTTTAATATTTTATTTACTTATTTGAGAGAGAGGCAGTGAGAGAGAACATGAGTGAGGAGGAGGTCAGAGGGAGAAGCAGACTCCCCGTGGAGCTGGGAGCCAGATGTGGGACTCGATCCCGGGACTCCGGGATCATGACCCGAGCCGAAGGCAGTCGTCCAACCAACTGAGCCACCCGGGCGTCCCAATAAATAAAATCTTTTAAAAAAAATCCTTTTCTTGACGTAATTTAAACTATTTCTTGTAAAATAGGTTATTCAGAGAGGAGGAATTCTCATCACAGAAAGAAAAAGAGCTGACTTTTTGACAAAAGATATCTATCAGGACCTCAACCGGTTGTTGAAAGGCAAAAAGGGAGAGCAGGTGAATAGTGCTGTCTTGCCAGAAATGGAGAATCAGGTATGTGGATTAAAATACAAATTTACTCTTACATATAAATTGTATAAATTATAATCATGACTTTTAGAAGGCTACTTGTTTCATCTTTCTCAAAGTCTAAATTATGGATCATTGATACTAAGTTTATTTTTACTGTGAGGAAGCTTGTGAAAAACTTAAGGAAATGACTAGAAAAATTAAAACAATATTAAATATAATCACATTATATTTATACACATATGTCTTTGGGGACAAGAAAGAGTTTTATTGATTTCACAGGAAAGAGCCTGATCCCTGTCTCTTACATGGATGAGATAGTATAGTGGTTGTAGCGGGGGAGAAAGACCTATCGCAGCATTATAATGTATAAGTTCTGGGTTCTTTAATTAATTACTTCACCTTTTTGAGAGGCAGTTTCATTGTTTGTTAAATAGATAATCTTTTTTTTTTTTTTTTTTTTAAGATTTTATTTATTTATTTGACAGACAAAGATCACAAGTAGGCAGAGCGGCAGGCAGGGAGAGAGGAGGAAGCAGGCTCCTTGCCAAGCAGAGAGCCCGATGCGGGGCTTGATCCCAGGACCCTGGGACCATGACCTGAGCCGAAGGCAGAGGGTTAACCCACTGAGCCACCCAGGCGCCCCTTAAATAGATAATCTTAAAGGATTGTTGCGAAGATCAGGAAGTAATAAGGGTGAAAGTATAGTATGTAGCCCATACTAAATACTACATTTAAACAGGCTAAGAGAATGGCACTAGTTATGTATGTTTAGTGGTAGAAATGAATATGGAAATAATGTAATTTCTTACAGGATTTTCAGTGGTTGAAGTGTTTCTTTGTTCAAATCTTTGGGGTGGGTATGGTTTGAGATGTATTCTTAAGTATTTAAAAATATTTTGGGGGCGCCTGAGTGGCTCAGTCGGTTAAGCGGCTGCCTTCAGCTCAGGTCATGATCCCAGCGTCCTGGGATTGAGTCCCACATTGGGCTCCTTGCTCATCAGGGAGCCTGCTTCTCCCTCTACCTCTGCCTGCCACTCTGTCTGCCTGTGCTCGCTCGCTCTCCCTCTCTCTGACAAATAAATAAATTTAAAAAAATAAAAATAAAAATATTTTGGAAGCTCTTACATGATATTTGGTGGATCCCTGATAAGTAAAATGAAAAATTCTATTGTATGTTTAAAAAAGAACAAGCTTGGGACCTGAGTGGCTCAGTGGGTTAAGCCTCTGCCTTCGGCTCAGGTCATGATCTCAGGGTCCTGGGATTGAGTCCCACATCGGGCTCTCTGCTCAGCGGGGAGCCTGCTTCCCGCCCCATCTCTCTCTCTGCCTGCCTCTCTGCCTACTCTGATCTCTGTCAAATAAATAGTCTTTAAAAAAAAAATAATGAAGTAAAATATACTTGGTATTAGATTGTGAACTGTAACTTATTTTCCCTGATCGAAAACAGTCATCTATGTGTCCTTACCAAACTCTAGCAAATGCATAAGACTGTCAGAATTTCCTACAATGTCCATACAGATAAAAACACTTTTTAATAACCCTAAGAGCTTCTTCATATTTTCAAGAAGTAAGTTTCTAATACCAGTATTACTACTCATACATACTGGCTTTTGATTGTGTCACACACACAAACATTCAAATAATTACCGAGTTTATAAGAATCAAACTATTACACAACAGTAAATCACCACAAAATCCCATATCATTAATAGTCTAAGTTCATTCTAGTTCTAGAAAAATAATTTCATTATTTTTAAAGATTTTATTATTTATTTGGCAGAGAGAGAGAACAAATGGGGGGAGGGGGGAGGGCAAGGGAGAAACAGACTCCCCACTGAGCCGGGAGCCCAGTGAGATGCAGTGTGTTGTGTGATGTGATGTGGGGTGCAATGCGGGGCTCCATCCCAGGACCCTGAGATCATGACCTGAGCTGATGGCAGATGCTTAACTGACTGAGCCACCTAGGTGGCCTTAACTATAATATGTTGGATTTGTCTTTGGGCTATCAATTTAATGTCCTGAAACTTCTTATATTATAGTAATAACAGTTTATTTAAACTTATTTATTTACTTTTAAAAGATTTCATTTATTTAGAGAAGGGGTACTCTGATGGGGAGAGGGGCAGATAGATAAGGCAGAATCTCAAGCAGACTCCATGCCAAGTGTAGAACCCCATGTAGAACCCCATTGAGCTCAATCTCAGTACCCTGAGATCATGATCTGAGCCAAAATTAAGAGACACTTAAACTGACTGAACCACTCAGGTACCCTGAAACTTCCTATTAAATACACATGTAGGAAAATGCATGTATCGTAAGTGTATAACTGAATTATTCTAAATTGCAAATACCCAAATAATCAGTATCCATGAGACAAGATAGTACCAGTACCTCAAGGACCTTTTTTATGCTTCCTTCTAGTCATTACCCCACCAAGGGTAACCCTGGTTCTTAACTCTGACAGCACAGATTTGTTTGGCCTGTTTTTAATAGTCTGTATTAATGGAATCATGTAGTTTGTAGCCTTTTGTGCCGGTTTTCTTTTGTTTAATATTATGTTTGTGAGATTTATCCATATTGTCATGTGTCACTGTGTGATTGTTGGTGCTTATATGTTTTTTTGTGTGCAGTATACCATAGGGGTGAACATACCAAACTTGGTAAACATTTGAGTCATTTCTACTTTCGGGTATTGTAAATAGTGCTACTGTTAAAGTAAATTTTCACTTTCTAAAAGTCATTTTCTAATCTTAAGCGAGATTTATTTAAACTCTTCTCATTTTCTTGATTTAGATTGGGAAGGAACACCAAGGAAAAGGATCATGTTTAGAATTTATTTCCATTTTGCCTTCTTTTTTTTAAATCTCTAGGATTCTAGTGATAGAGTCTTTTATTTTAAATTCTTAATCTTAGGTTGCAGCTTCATCATTGTCTGCAGTAATCAAGTTTTTAGATCTCCTATCAGATGATTCGAACTTCGGACAATTTGAATTGACTATGTTTGACTTCAGCCAGTACATGAAGTTGGATATTGCAGCAGTCAGAGCCCTTAACCTTTTCCAGGTAAAACAAACAAACAAAACACATGGATTAAAAATATTGAATGGTAGGGACGCTTGGGTGGCTCAGTGGGTTAAGCCTCTGCCTTCGCTTTGGGTCGTGATCTTAGTGTTCTGGGATCGAGCCCCGCATCGGGCTCTCTGCTCAGCGGGGAGCCTGCTTCTCCCTCTCTCTCTCTGCCTGCCTCTCTGCCTACTTGTGATCTGTGTCTGTCAGGTAAATAAACAAGATCTTAAAAAAAAATTTTTTTTATGGTTATAAGATTTTTCCTTTGTTATATACTGAAGAATACTGCTAAGGAGCTTAAATATTTTAAAGTATTATCTTTAGAATAGATAAGCAGTTTTTAAAATTTTGCTAGTTGCCACCTGTATAAATAGTATTTGTCCTGGGTTTATGACTAGTTTATTAACAGCAGTTTTTAAAAAATTACAGTTTTTGTCTAGTATTTTGTCTAGTTTTATGTCTAGAACTGTAGTATTGTAAAGTGATTTTGGTTTATGGAAAATACACTATAGAAAATACAGATTAATAGGTTGAAAATTTGATTTTAGGAAGAGGGTTTTTTGTTTTTAAGAAAAAAATGTTTATTTCTTTATACACACTTTGCTTTAATAGCCACCAAAAGGACTATTTCATTTCCTCTAATGGACCCTGTGTGCCAGTTATGTTGGCTGTCAACATATGGTCGTGGCAACACATGTGAATATGTATCATGCATTTATACACACATAAATACATTATAAAGCACTGTGAGACATAGGCTAGGCTTCCACCCATCCGGGGGCCCCTCACGTGCCATGTTCAAGGGATCACTGGTTTGCTTTATCCAAGACTTTTTCAATGGGCTTTTTCTGGCCATTAGTCCCAGTTTCCCAGAGATGGGTTAGAATGACAAAATGGGACTTTTTTTTTTTTTTTTTTTAAGATTTTTATTTATTTACAGGAGCGAGAGCGCACGAGCATGAGCACAAGCAGGGCAGAGGGAGAGACACACAATTTCTAGCAGATTCCTCACTGAGCAGGGACCCAGGTGTCCCAAAATGGTACAGTATTTGAAGTGAGGTCACCACACTTTGGAGGTCATAAAAGAATGGAAATGGGATGTGCTAGGTTAAACAAGGGATGGCATCTAAGAAGCTACTGCTTTAACTATGTGGATTCAAAATATTCAGGTGCTGCAGTATAGACTGACATCCAGCCTGACAGTGACCCCGCTGAGGAAGAGGAACCTTTGTGCAAATTTCTCATTTAGTATTTGAAGAATACTAAGTGTTCTTATTTCCAAAATTCTTTAATTATTTTTCATGGCACAGTAAGGTTTTTACTAATGAGCACGCCGTTCTTCCTGCTTTGTTTTTTGTTCGCTAGGGTTCTATTGAAGATACTACTGGCTCTCAGTCTCTGGCTGCACTGCTGAATAAATGCAAAACCCCTCAGGGACAAAGACTAGTCAACCAGTGGATTAAGCAGCCTCTCCTGGATAAGAACAGAATAGAAGAGAGGTATATTTCTCATGTATACTCCTATAAGCTTTAAGTAACTTCTAATTACTCCAGGATTATGCCACTTACTCTAATATGCAAATGTGCTCCGCTATTTTAGCATCCGGCTGTGCAGAGAGCTACTTACGTAGTAGTACAGTAGTAATGTCTCAGATTGATAGAATAAACTAGTTTATTAATTACTGTTTTTTTCACTATAAAAAAAGTAAGATTTTATTATGAAGATGGATGGATAGTGTTTCAAACCATGAACTTGGGAGCCTGGGTATCTTGGTTCAAATTATGGCTCTCCCAGTTACTAGCTGTGTCATCTTGAGTAAGTTATTTAACCCCAGTGTTGTAGTTTCTTCTTTTAAAATGACAATAATAACCTCTTAATAGGGTTGTTATGAAGACTAGATGATTTAATATATATACATTAAGTACTTTGAAGAAGGTCTAGTACATAGGAAGCACTTACTCTTAATTATTTTAGAAAGGATTTAAGGGTGCCTAAGCATGTATTTCCGAAAATCTCTAAAATTCAGGAAATGAAAGAAAAAGTTTTATAAGCCTGCCACCTGAATATGATTAGCATTTGGGTATATTTTATTTTTATCTTAATTTAATCGTTTTAGATAGGAGTTTTAATTTAATCGTTTTAGATAGGAGTTTTAAGATTTTTCAGTGAAGTATAATGTCCATAAGAGCACAAATCCTAAGTGTGCAGCTCAGTGGATTTTCACAAAGTGAGCAACACTTTGGTGTAACAACAGATCAAGAAACAACATGACTAGGATCCCTAGTAACTCTCCTGGTTTCTCCTGCTAGTTACTCTCCCTCCTCATTTCAAAAGTGATTAATGTCCTTCAAACATTATGGATTAGTTTTGCCTGTTTTTGAACTTTATTTTTTTATTTTTTTAATTTATTTATTTTTAAGATTTTAAGAGAGAGGGTGCATATGGGTGGGGGAGGGGCAGAGGGAGAAGGAAAAGAGCATCCGAAACAAGCTGCACTAAGCATAGAGCTGGACACTGGGTTCCATCTCAAGACCCTGAAATATGATCTGAGCTTGAAACCAAGAGTTGGGTATTTAGCCAACTGAGCTGCCCAGGTGCTCCATGAACTTTATATAAATGGAATCATTTTATATGGTGGACTCTAACATTAGTCCTTTTTTTAAGGTCATAGTCGTAGGGGTGCCTAGGTGGCTCAGTCAGTTAAGGATCAGGTCATAATCTCATAGGTTGTAGGATTGAGTCCCGCTTTGGGTGCTGGCATTGGGTTTCCGGCTTAGTGAGGAATCTGCTTGAGGATTCTCTCCCTCTGCCTTTCCCTCAACTTGTGTGCACATGTTCTCTCTCTAAAATGAATACATAAACCTTTTTTAAAAAAAATCATAAATCCTAATATAGTTTTGCACCCCAATTTTTCCCCACTTCTGCTTATATTACCATAAACATTTTTTACCATTGCTGTTTTATCTTCATATTCAATGTTTTAAATTTTTAATTACATAATATTTTATTGACGAGATGTACTTTATTTTACCTTTTTCAATAATTAGGCTATTTTTTTTTTTTTTATTTATTTGTCAGAGAGCACACAAGCAGGAGAACAGCAGGCAGAGGGAGAAGCAGGCTTCCCACTGAGCAACGGCTTGATCCCAGGACCCTGGGATCATGACCTGAGCCAAAGGCAGAAACTTAACTGAGCCACCCAGGCATCCCTGAGCTCTTTCTAATGGTCTTATTTTACCTAATGTTTTCCATTTGGTAAATTAAGTTGTGTTGCCAGAATTGGTAAAAGATTTATTTTTATGGCTATCATGTCAAATCATTCAAGAATTTGTTGAATACCTACTGAATACTGATGATACACGAAAGCACAATGATCTCTTCAGTATTTGGATTGTTTTTGGCAAACATAAAGTAGTTGGTCAGTGTTTTAAGATACTCTGCACATAACTATTGAGCTCATTTTGTTAATCCTGTGCATTCTAAAGAGGCTTACAATAAAAATAAGTCAAGAGGTTAGTGATTTGTGGGAGTGCTGGTATTTTATTGAAAATGCAGAAGTTGAGATGCTAAGGTGACTTTCTGAAGTCAGGTTTGTTGAGGAAGAAGAGTTGGATTTAGTAATTTAAGATAAATAGGATTAGATATTTGCAAGTCACCAAGGCGGTTTACAATTTTTTTTTTAAGATTTTATTTATTTATTTGACAGACAGAGAACACAAGTAGGCAAAGAGGCAGGCAGAGAGAGAGGAGGAAGCAGGCTCCCTGCTGAGCAGAGAGCCCGATTCGGGGCTGGATCCCAGGACCCTGGGATCATGACCTGAGCCGAAGGCAGAGGCTTAACCCACTGAGCCACCCAGGCGCCCCGCGGTTTACAATTTTTAACTTTAATTACCTGTGAATAAGTAATAACATTTAGATGTGTCAAAATTCAAACAGAACAGAGGGATTTACAGTGATAATTCTCCTATTCTTATCTTCCAGTTCCCTGGGACCTCTTCCTCAGAGCCTCTCTGTTGTACAGCTCCAGGGACACATTTCTTTTTCCTTAAATATTTTAATTATTAGAAAGAGAGCAAGCAAGCTCGAGTTGGGGGAGGGGCAAAGGGAGAGAGACTACCAGACACCCTGCTGAGCAGGGAACCCAACATGGGTCTTGATCCTAGGACCCTGGGATCATGACCAGAGACCAAGTTACAAGTCATGCTCAACCAACTGAACCACCCAGACGCCCCAGGACACATTTCTTATTATACCCTTTGTGAATTGCCACCATTGCCCTGGGAGCAGCCATTCTTTTTTTTTTTTTTTTTTTTTTTTTTTTTAAGAAAAATTAGGTAATTTAACCCTCAAGCTCTAGGTCATTGGTTATATTTTTTACTTTGGTCTTGTGGGAACAGAGCAAGTGTCAGTGGTCCCCTTCTGGCTTAACAACTAGAGCACGTATGTATTTAGACTCTTCTGATACCTGGGATGAGAGTAACAAATTGGTTAGACAGTAAGATAGCAAAATTAAGGGTTTTTTTAGAGGGTAAATAAAGGGTTTTTCCCCACAGACATTGCAATAACTTCCAAAATCTGGTAGTCTAAAAAGACTTACTAATAAGAAATAACACTTGTGGGACGCCTGGGTGGCTCAGTTGGTTAAGCGGCTGCCTTCGGCTCAGGTCATGATCCCAGCGTCCTGGGATCGAGTCCCACATCGGGCTCCTTGCTCGGCAGGGAGCCTGCTTCTCCCTCTGCCTCTGCCTGCCACTGTCTGCCTGCGCTTGCTCTCTCCCTCTGTCTCTGACAAATAAATAAATTAAAAAAAAAATCTTTAAAAAAAAAAAAGAAATAACACTTGTGAGGAGAGCTTTGTGAATCAATATGATCTGGTGTTCTGTACCTGTAAGATGAGAAGACATACTTTCTCCTCTTTATCTTGGTGAGAATTTTTTTGTTTGCCAGCAAGTAGGAAAGCCCTTGGTTTTCAAGACTAAATGCTGATATTCCACAGAGTAGACAGAGAAAGTTACACTCCTCATTCAGATGCTTGTTTTGGACAGTCTCCTTGTTTTATCTCCCTTTCTCCACTCTGCCTGCTCTGCTGCCTCAGGTTTACACTTTCCAGGGGCATCGGGGAAATCTCCTGTCTCCCTCTTCAAGCATTTAGGATTGATCTTTTTCGAGGTAACAGTGAAATCATGTTTTCTGTTTCTTACTGTCATTATTTAGGGGTGATTTCCGGAAGAGTAAATAGTGGGAATCTGTAAGTGAAGAGTTAATTTACTTTTTTATTTTTTAAGTAAACTCTAATGCCAACATTGGGTTCAAACTCATGACCCTGAGATCAAGAGTTGCACACTGTACTGACTGAGCCAGCCAGGCACCCAAGAGTTAATTTTAAATTATTTTGCTGTGGGTGAATTCTGTTAAGGAGAGCAAAAATTTCTCTTTCTTCTGTTTTCATTAGAGCAGAGGTAGATGTGACTAGATCTTTGAGTTTGGTGTATACATTTATAAAGGACAGTAGCTCAGTTGATGGCTTTAGGAATAATGATGAAAATGGGATTACTCTTAGATTATTGTCAAGCTATTAGAAGGTGGAGGGTGATGAGACTGGTATCTACTTTGTGCCTGGCATTTTGCAAGCATCTCAGATTCATCTGGTATAATGTGGTGGAGACTGGCTTTAAAGGCAGGCTGGCCTGACTACAGAGCCCATGTGCTTAATTGCTGCACTGTATTTATTACTTCTGTCAGTGATACTTAATTTGATCCAAATTGGACTCTATTTCTTTAATGTAAATACATTTTTAATGTGAAGAGGCATAAAATTTCTTTTACAACTTGTCATATATCTGTCATGTAATGTCAGATGCACCTGTAATCCCCTAAGATAAGTAGGATTCTTTTTTTTTTTTTTTTTTTTAAGATTTTCTATTTATTTATTTGATAGATCACAAGTAGGCAGAGAGGGAGAGAGGAGGAAGCAGGTTCCCTGCTGAGCAGAGAGCCCAATGCGGGGCTCGATCCCAGGACCCTGGGATCATGACCTGAGCCGAAGGCAGAGGCTTTAACCCACTGAGCCACCCAGGCGCCCTGATCAGTAGGATTCTTTTGAGGGAAAAGAGCCAAATCAAAGACAAAATTAGGGGAAAAAATGCGTACTAGATTATGAATTCTATGGAAGATAAAGGCCATTATTTTACATATTTTTAAACTCTATAGTTCCTGACAGGGTTCTCAGAATAGAGTTTCTTAGTTAGTGAGTGATAAATTGGTTTACTGATTAAATTAATAATTATGGAGCTTCTTGACAACAGTATAAAATAAATGTATAGTTCAGGAGGAACTGGCTTCTGAGCTTTAATTTTAATGACTTTAAAACAACATAGTTTAGTACCAATGTTTAAACACCCATTATAATTGCTAAACTGTGAAATCAGCATTATTTATGTCTGATCAGCTATACAAAACTCGAGTTTTCTTTAGAAAATAGTAGAAATTCCAAAGAATAAAGGAGAGACTACTAGTTAAAGGTCACATTTACTAATCTAGCACTATAATTCCAGTCTTAGTCTGTCTCAAGTGGATGCAAGGAGTAAGGGATGAGGTGGGGAAGTTGGAAAAGGGTGATTCTTTTTTTTTTTTTTAAGATTTTATTTATTTATTTGACACAGAGAGATCACAAGTAGGCAGAGAGAGGGGGAAGCAAGCTCCCTGCTGGGCAGAGAGCCTGATGCGGGGCTCGATCCTAGGACCCTGAGATCATGACCTGAGCTGAAGGCAGAGGTTTAACTCACTGAGCCACCCAGGCGCCCCCAGAAAAGGGGGTTCTTAACTTGTGGCCCCATCTGTGCTCTCAGGCAATGCAGGATCTAACAGGGAAATTGTTGAGGCTGGAATTTAAAACAAAAACTTTTGGTTCAGATGGTAAGGAAGCCCTCAAGAACAGCAGAATCAGTATATTTAGAAGGCAGTGCTGGAGTCCACCTCATGAGCGAGGGGGTTTCTTCTTGGCATCCAAGTCCTTTTTAATTTCTTCTAGTTTTTTAGCCAGGTTTGGTATGTCATAGTTCTGAGCGATACATTCCAGTCACATTACCAAGAGTAAATCCAAGCAGGAACTGCAGCATGGTGTCGGTGAGGAGAGGCGTGAAGGGCAGCTGCAGCTCGGTGGGCTGGTCCGAGCCTGCCTTTCCTAAATTGGACTTTAGAAATTATAATAAGAACTCAGTCCACCCTTTGCTTCATTGCTTCCAAGAGAGCAAGATGGGTCACTTTCCTGGAGTCATCTAAAAAAAAAACAAATTGGCAAGGGGCACCTGGCTGGCTTAGTCAGTAGAGTGTGCAACTCTTGATCTCAGGGTCATGAGTTCAAGCCCTGTGTCGGGGGTAGAGTTTACTTTAAAAAAAAAAAAGAGAAAAGAAAAGAAATTCAGCCAGGATTTTTGTCCTTCCCTCATCAGCATAAACTGGCATGATCTGATCCAGAAATAGGGTCTCAAAGGAAAAGAAATATGGCCTTAATATGTGCCACTAGTGTTTGTTAGTGCATGAAAAATATGGGCTTCATTAAGTTGGTCTAAGTGAACTTCCTTGAATGGGTCATCCCAAGAGACCTACCTTACTAACTACAGATGTCCAAGATACCTACCCTACACTACCTCTTTGTATATAAAACAAAAATACTTTAAAAAAAAACAAACAAACCTTGTTCATATTACTATTTTTTTCACTTACTTTCTGATCTTTCCCAAGAATCCTCATATTTGCACATATACTAGGACTACTGCTCTTAGTCTTCTAGTTTTTTTTGTTTTTTGTTTTTGTCTTTCCATAGGTTTTTATGAGGGCTTGAAAATTTTAAAGTTAGAATTCTCTAAAGAATATTGAATATATGGTAGCCTATGAGATAGTGCACTCATGAAATTGCTGATGAAATAATTTGTATATGTTGAATTTGGTATTCTTAGTGTCTTCTAGTTTACAATTGAATTCACTTCTTTTTATATAAAAATTGTTTTTAAAGATTTTATTGGTTTTAGAGAGAGTGGACATGGGGGGGAGAGGGGCAGAGGGAGGAGAGAGAATCGCCCAACAGACCCCACGCTGAGCACAGAGCCAGCATGGGGCTTGATACCATGACCCATGAGATCATAACCTGAGCCAAAACCAGGAACTGGATGCTTAACGAACTGAGACATCCAGGCACCCCTGTGTTTATATAAAGTTTAATACAATTAATGTAGTGGCCTTTTTTTTTTTTTAAGACTTTATTTATTTCAGAAAGCACAAGCAGAGGGAGGGGCAGAGGGAGAGAGAATCTCAAGCACACTCTGCACTGAGGATGGAGCCCAACTTGGAGCTCAGTCTCCTGACCCTGAGATCATGACCTGAGCTAAAATCAAGAGTTGGACACTTAACTGACTGAGCTACCCAGGCACCCCTCATGTAGCAGATTTAATAGAAACATAAGTCTCTAAATAAAAGTATGGCTGCTGTAAATTTAGATAAATAGTGGTGATGCTTATGTGATAGAATATAATGCTTTTGAGGCAGTGGTATACTCCTAGGGTACCTATACTTAGGTTATATTATCCTTTTGTGCAAAGGTATCCTTTTTTTTTTTTTTTTTGAAGATTTTATTTATTTACTTGACAGAGACAGTGAGAGTGGGAACACAAACAGGGGAAGTGGAAGAGGGAGAAGCAGGCCTCCCGCCGAGCAGGGCACCCTATGTGGGGCTTGATCCTAGGACCCCGGGATCATGACCCGAGCTGAAGGCAGACGCCTAATGGCTGAGCCACCCAGGCATCCCTTGACTTATAAAATTTTCTTTTATTAAAGTTTTTTTAATTTTTAAATTACTTGACAGAGATGTAGCACAAGTAGGCAGAGTGGCAGGCAGAGGGAGAGGGAGAAGCAGGTTACCTGCCGAGCAGGGAATCTGATGTGGGGCTCGATCCCAGGATCCTGGGATCATGACCTGAGCCAAAGGCAGCTGCTTAACCGGCTGAGCCCCCAGGTGCTTTGTGCAAGCATGTCTTTAGTTAATGGTCCATATTTTGTAGAGACAGTGGTCTGGGTGTAATATAATGAGTGTATTTCTTTATAATAGTGAAGTGTTGCTGTAACTGAGGAAGAACAGGAGGGCTTGAACGCCACTGCTTCCCCACCATTATTTTCTCTGCTTCTAAATCAAGTTTAGTGGCAACCCTTTATTCTGGTCCTGGGCTGATCTGCTCGGCCCTTTGAAGTTCATTTGCCTTCCTGTCTGGCATGTGCCACAAGGCAGTTGCTTTTCCAGTGCTTTTATGGGGACCATAGAATTTCTTGTGCTCCGTTAGTCCTTTGTCATACCTGGCCTTTCTCCTTAGCTGTCTTTCTCAGTTAAGAGTTGCTGATTTTCATTGCTACCTGGCTCTTTTTTTCCTTTCCTCTGACCAGATTTATTAAATCTGGACCTGCTGCTTTAAACCATGATCCTTTCTTACTAATGTTTTGATAAGTCAGTTCATTGAGGCTAAAAAAGCAGCTTATTCTAGAATAGAAAAGTGCTCAGTGCACACTAAAGAAATGGCCTAACTACTGGAACTGTAATATTTCTATAAGATAATTAACATCAGTAGGATGGAGCCCCTGTGATGGGGCTGCTGGAGAACTGATATAAGATGTCAGAAGAACATTTTGTGTACTGCCCTTATGATGCTGTCAATGTTTCTGGATCAGACTTTTCCCATCATCTGAGGTTAGCTTAGCTGCTTGTCAGGCTAGAATCACCCCAGCATGCTCATGAGAGGGACCCATGGGAGCCTAGATTAAGTCCTTGTGAGTCTGTGCACAGGACTTCGATGATGGATTCTTCCTTGTGTCCTCCAAGTGCTGCAAGGTGGCTTCGGTTCCACCTGTGGTCCCCTTCTCTGCCCCAGGTCCAGAGTGTGTCTCCTCTTATTTTTTTACATGACAAATTGCAGTGCCGAATCCAAAATTTTTCACTTTTCTGGAAAATCTTCAGTTTACTCCTGCCTCTAAGCAGATCATTTCCTTCTTAATCCTTATAATCTCAAAATGTATCTGTATTTTCAGTCTTGCTCCCTGGCTCTTTGTCAGAAGAAGAAACAGTGCTTTTTCCTTTCCAAAATCAACCTTTTCATTTTGCTTTTTTTTTTTTTAAGTAGAGAGCACTCTAGATTTTTTTTTTTTTTTTTAAGATTTTATTTATTTATTTGACAGAGACACAGCGAGAGAGGGAACACAAGTAGGGGGAGCGGGAGTGGGAGTGGGAGAGGGAGAAGCAGGCTTCTGGCTGAGCAGGGAGCCCAAAGCAGGGCTTGATCCCAGGACCCTGGGATCATGACCTAGCCCGAAGGCAGCTGCTGAACTGACTGAGCCACCCAGGAGCCCCTTCATTTTACCTTTGGACATAGTTTTTTTCCTGCTTCAGTTTTCCAGTGCATCCTGTTTTACTTTTCTCCCTTCAAGTCTATACTGTGGCCTGCTATCCCAAGTAGTCTCCCCCAAATCCTACCTCTCTAAATCCCAACTGTTCAAAATATAGGCAAATAAAATGCCCCAAAGTGAAGTTTTCTCGCTCCCATAGGAATCCTTGATTTCTTATCCATATCTCATTTCATTACATTTTGTATCTCACTTGTTAATCAGCCTGAACTGTAAGATGGAGCATGTCCTTCTCCACTAGATTGAATAATTCTTAAAAGCATGTTCCTCTCTTTATATCTTGCTATGCTCTTTTTCTTTTAATCTTCTCAGGCCTAGCAGAATACACATCAGACATGCAGGAACAGGTAAGAGACTCAGAAATTTATGATTGTAGTCTTTAAGGACCACATTTATTCTCAGCCATATAAATATGCTGTTGTGCAACTCTAGTCAGCTGTTCTTACAATAAGAGATCAGAAATGCTAGTTTTGAAAAAAAAATTTTTTTAATTATTAGGGAGAGCATGGGTTAGGGGAGGGGCAAAGGGAGAGAATCTGTCAAGCAGACCCCACGCTGAGCACAGAACCCCACAACCTATGAAATCATGACCTGAGCTGAAAGCAAGAGTCAGCACTTAACTGACCAAGCCACCCAGGCATCCCTCTAAGAAAGGACCAGAATGTGGGTTTTTTAGAATACCAGACCTTTCATGATTTATTCTGTTTGAATTTTAGAGATGAATTGACCCTGAAAATTTTTTTATTCTAGTCAGTTTGCAAACCAATGGGTCAGTTGTGTACAGCTGATCATTGAGTAGGATTGACAGATATATTGTGTTATGCCAGCAGTAACTTTGGAGCGTCTCAGATTCTGATTTAAGAGTGGCATTGTCATAGGAACAGCAGAGTACTCCTTTTTAAAAACTTATTACCCAGTACATAAACTGACACTGTAATTATTTCTGAAATGGCATATTGAACAGTCTTGTGAAACTAGCAATTTATTGAGCTTTTTTAAAAAATTGAGCTTTTTTAAAAAAAA
>PISX010007505.1:0-88507 GCA_004024625.1 Mellivora capensis | reverse complement strand
CCTCCTCTCTGCCTCCCTCTTTTCCTTCTCCTCCTCCTCCTCCTCCTTCTTCTTCTCTTCTTCGAAAAGGAGAAGGAGAGGGGCAAAGGGAGAAGGAAAGAGAGAGAATCTTAAGCAGGCTCCATGCCTGTCATGGAACCTGATGTGGGGCTCGAACCCATGACTCTGAGATCATGACCTGAGCTGAAATCAAGAGTCAGACACTTAACCGACTGAGCGACCCAGCACCCCAGTTTTGATGACATCCTTCTTGCGGAGCCTGATAATGGCTGAAATCCAAAGTCACTCAGGAGATAATTAAGATCATTCCATGGAGTATTCTCTAAAATTTAAAACTAGTATTCATGCAAATGAAGAAATTTTTAATCCTGAGAAGTGAAATAACTTGCCTAGGATGTGGGAGCATGATAGAAAAAAACCTAGATTGTTTTAAATAGACTCTTCGTGGAAATGTGGGTATTAAATACTGTTGGTCAGAGCTCAGAAAGACTAAGGACAATTCTAGAGAAATCCTAATCACCATAAAGAAAGCTTAAATACCATAGGGAGACTTAGTAGGAAACTGAACTTGAAGGCCATGTTCAATGGATGGGGATCATGGGGGCGCCGCCAGGGGTGGATTGTGCTGAGCAGAATTTGGAGCCCCTCCTATTTTCACCCTCTGGTGTTCTAGTGTTATTCCCGTGGTCATGCTGTGTTACCTGGCAAAGGGGATTTTGCAGATGTAATTACGTTTGCTAATCAGCTGACTTTAAAACAGGAAAATTATTCTGTATTTTCTAATAGACCTGATGTGATCACATAAGTCCTTTTAAAAGCAAAAGAGGAAGGCAGAGATGTGAAGCATGGGAAGGGCTTGCAGGTGGAGGGGCGATGTGATGAGGAACACAACTGGCCATAAAGGGCTAAGAGAGGCTTCTAAATGACAGCCAACAAGGAAACAAGGACCTCAGTGCTGTCATCCCAAAGCACTGAATTGTGCCGACAACTTGACTGTGCATGGAAGCAGAGTCATCCCCAGAGCCTCCAGAAAGGAATACAGGTCTGCCAATACCATGATTTTATTTTAGAGAAACTAAGCAGAGGACTCAGTGGAGCCATTCTCTACCCAGACTTCTGACCTTCAGAAGTACAAGATAATGAAGTTATATTGTTGCAAACCATTAAATTTGTGGTTATTTGTTGTGGTAGCAGTAGGAAACTAACACAAAGTTCTTATTTGACTTCCAACGTTATGGTGTCTACCAGCAATTTCCTGGGGATGGGGTAAGTAGGGATGGGGGAGAGACCAAAAGATATAAGGCTCTTTCTGACCTCTATGAGCATTCATGTTTTTAATGAAAAACTTTCTTTTGAAAAATGAAAAAAGGGGGAGCACCTGAGTGGCTCAGTCAGTTGGGCATCTGCCTTTGGCTCGGGTCATGATCTCGGGGTCCTGGGATCGAGCCTCACATAGGGCTCCCTGCTCAGCAGGAGCCTGCTTCTCCTTCTCCCGCTCCCCCTGCTTGTGCCTGTGTGCGCACTCTCTATCAAATAAGTAAATAAAATCTTTAAAAACTGAAAGAAAAGGGGCGCCTGGGTGGCTCAGTGGGTTAAAGCCTCTGCCTTCGGCTCAGGTCATGATCCCAGGGTCCTGGGATCGAGCTCTACATCGGGCTCTCTGCTCAGCGGGGAGCCTGCTTCCTCCTCTCTCTCTGCCTGCCTCTCTGCCTACTTGTGATCTCTGTCTGTCAAATAAATAAATAAAATCCTTTTAAAAAATAAAAGAAAAATGAGGAAAAGGTCATAGAGGTATGGTGGGTGCTTCTAGTGGGTTTCTAAAGGAAATTCTGTCCTTACCTCCTTCAGTCCTGCTGGGTTATGATTTACTTCCCAGTTCGTGAGCCTGGCCATGAAAGCAGCATTTCTCAGCTCAGTTACAGGTAGCGGCTATTAACAGTCGGGTCAGCAAAGGGAACATCAGACAGCCTGGGCTGTGGGGTCTGAGTTAGAGAAGTCCCTGGAGACTCCCAAGTCCTTCCAAGGAGGACCCTGAGTGCCAAGGACTGGCAGCTGAGCCCCCAAATACAGCGAACACAAAGAGAAAGAGCGTGAGACCCATAATCAGGAGGCCTGGGCTGGAGGCCATGTGCAGGCTGGCTCTATGTGCAATTCATGGCTCCTACTTCTTGACTTCCTGTGATAAATCGGGGACAAGAAGATGACCTCTTCTGAGGAACTGTAGCCCCAGTTAAATAGTGTGATGTCTGTGGGAACATTCTGCAGCTACGTGAGTCATAGTTGGGATAAGTTATACCTGACACAAAGCTTAAATCAACAGATGTCATTTGAGTTCTTCATATGAAATACCTTGACTAATACAGAGGAAACCCTGTCTTGGCTCCTACCAAATGATGGGGCTGGCAACGTGGGACCCCCACAAGCACAGCTCAGGTAGCCCTGAGGATTTCCACCTCCTTCATGGCTCCAGTGCAGAGAAGGGCAGGAAGTGAGAAGCTGCCTTCCTACCTCCTCCTTTTGCTTCCACCTAAGGTGGTTTTCTTGGGACATGGGCTGGGGTAGGACAAGATAGAGCTACATTGAGGGATCTGTGGCATTGTGATTTCTGAGTAATTTTTTTAAAAGATTACATTTATTCACCTATTAGAGCATTTGAGCAGAGGGAGAGGGACAAGCAAATCCCGCACTGACCACAGAGTCCTCAGTGGTGACAGGGGGCTCGATCCCATGACCCCAAGATCATGACCAGAGCCGAAATCAAGAGCCAGACACTCAACCAACTGCGCCACCCAGGTGCCCCTATTTCTGACTAATTTTTAAAGTAAAAACATTTCTGCAGGAACATGCTGTGAAGTGTGTACATGTATGTGCCCGTCTAGCAGTGGGGATGAGAAGAAGCCCCATTAGCATATACAGAAACACTAAAATTAATTGAGGTGAGATTGAGACTAAAAAGAATTCCATTTTGTTGAAAGTCAGATTCCTTCGGATTATGGAATTTCAAGTGCCCATGAACTGCACATAAGATCTGGACAGAATGTACCTGTGTTCTCTCCTGCTCCAGTCTGTTTCTGGGAGGTCTGGAATGGTTACGTTCTAAAAGTGGTTAGGCTCACAGCACTTGGCTTTTATACAGCAGGAATGGTGCATGTCTGGTTTCTACAGGTAAGTAAAGTGGAGCAGTTTCAAAAGCTGTAATGTCTGAAAAGAATTATGGGAATATCTGGAATCATTTAGGGAAAATTCCAGAAGCCGGCCAGCTTCCAGACAGCAAATATAAATAAAAGAAAATAAAAGCATTTGGCAAGCCTCCCATTCCTAAGACTTCTTAATAGGGGAATTAATTATCTCACAAAATAAAAAGTCTTAAGGAAGAGTGGTTTTGTGGCAGATCAATTAAACAACTTGAGAACCCATCCAAACCTGGGTTCCTACCATCTTTTTGCTCTGCTGTCTTTGAAAGATTTTTTTTTAAAAAAAAGATTTATTTATTTGACAGAGAAAGACACAGTGAGAGAGGGAACACAAGCAGGGGGAGTGGGAGAGGGAGAAGCTGGTTTCCTGCCAAGCAGGGAACCCGATGCGGGGCTCGATCCTAGGACCCTGGGATCATGACCTGAGCCGAAGGCAGACGCTTAACGACTGAGCCACCCAGGCGCCCCAAAAGATTTTTATTTCTCAGACTTGCCTGCCCAAGGGTGGCTTGGGCAGTTCTAACCACTTTATTCTTTTTTTTTTAAAGTAAGATTTCATTTATTATTTGTCAGAGAGAGAGAGAAAGAGAGAGTGTGAGTGCACAGGCAGGCAGAGTGGCAGGCAGAGGCAGAGGGAGAAGCAGGCTCCCCGCCGAGCAAGCAGCCTGATGTGGGACTGGATCTCAGGATGCTGGGATCATGATCTGAGCCAAAGGCAGCCGCTTAACTGACTGAGCCACCCAGGCGTCCCATCTAACCACTTTATTCTTAACAATAAGGTAGAAAAAGCTATTGTCTCTCGTGTCTTTTTTTAAAAAAAATGAAATTAAATAATGAAATAAAATTTACATATCATGAAATTAACCATTTTAAAGTGAACAGTTCTGTGGCGATACATTCATAGTGTTGTACAGTCACCACTTCTGTCTAGTTACAGAATATCTTCATCCCCCAAAAGGAAACCCCATATGTTAAATGGCATTTAAATGAGCAAGCATTGCCCATTCCCTCTCCTCCAGTCCCAGGCAATCAGTAATCTGCTTTCTCACTCTATGAATTTGCCTGTTCTGAACATTTCAGGTAATAGAATCATACAATGTATGTCAGATTTCTTTCAATTCGCATAATGTTTTCAAGGTTCATCTACATGGTAGCGTGTACCAGTATTTCATTCCTTTTTATAGCTGAATGCTATTCCATTGTGTGGATAGACCATAACTTCTTTATCCATTTATTCATTCATGGATGCTTGGGTTTCACCTTTGGGACTATTATGAATAATGCTGATATGAATATTCACATACAACTTTTTTTGTGTGGGTAAATGCTTGTCTTTGCGGGGGGTAGATAATAGAAGTAGAATTGCTGGGTCACAATAATTCTGTTTAACCTTTTGAGGACCTGCCACACAGTTTTCTTTAGTGCTGTACCATTTTAGATTCCTACCAGCTGCGTATGAGGGTTTCAGTTTCTCCACATCCTCACCAACACTTACTTCCCCAGTTTTTGGAAAATCTCAGTGGGTGTGAAGTTGTATCTCATTGTGGTTTTGATTAGCATTTCCCTAATGACTAATTATGTAGAGCATCCTTTTATGTGCTTCTTGGCCATTTCATGTGTCTAATTTTAAGTTTCCCTCTAGAACTCACAAGATGGTCATACCTTATTTCTCTGAGCCATGGAGAAATTCTCTTTTCCTATCTGTTGCTGGTGGAACTTTCATATCTGATGCTCTTGATGTGGTTACAGGTATAAAGTAAATTCCGAGTGAATGAAGAGACACAAAGCCACTTCCCACCCATCTCTCCTAATATTCTTTGCTAAGAGAAACCCAGTTTGATCTAGGTAATGGGTAGTCATGTGATTCACAGGAGCCTGAACTATCCAGACCCCGTTTGGCTCAGTATATACACTCCAGTGATGAACTCAGGGAGGAAAAAAATGATATCAATAACAGGGCTGCTTTAGCTTTACAGTAAAAAAAATAAAGTAGTATTATGCCTTTAGAATTCACAATTGTACTTTGGTGTATATGGCATAAGCAAATAGCCAAAATGAGAGAAAAAGTTGTATGGGCATAATCATAGCCTAGGAAGAGAAATTTTTTTAATCTTTTTTTTTCCTAAAGATTTTATTTATTTATTTGACAGAGAGCACAAGTAAACAGAGCAGTAGGCAGAGGGAGAGAGAGAAGCAGGCTCTCGGCTAAGCAGGGAGCCCGATGCAGGGCTCCATCCCAGGACCCTGGAATCATGACCCAAGCTGAAGGCAGCTGCTTAACCAACTGGGCCACCCAGGTGCCCCAAATTTTTGTAATCATATTTTCTTTGCCATTGATTGGCCTAGAGTAGACATAGGACCAGTTCTGGCCGATGGGATGTCAGGAGAGTTCTGCTTAGGAGACTAGTGGGAAAAGCTTCCTCACACATCAAAAATAGACACTCTGGGATGTTAGCATGTGGGGATGTGATGGTTGGAACTGCTTCAGCCACCTTGTGCCTGAGAACAGACAAGCCTGAGGACAGACCCAGCATGCTAAGAATGGTGAGCAAAAAGATGGAAAGAATGTGGATCTTAGATGGAGTCATGGAGCCATTAATGAGCCTCCTCTTAAACCACACTAGCTTTGAACTTATTATATGAGGCAAGAAATCTCCCTGCGTTTAAACCAGTCTGACTCACTTGGAGTCAGAAGCTTCCTGAGAGACAGAGCATGAACTGCATGGCTCTTCTCCCTCTAGTTTTCATCCAGAAATTTAAAACTTAGGACATAATAACTGGCCTTTTGATTTCCCTTTAAGTTTTCATTTGTTCAAATAAGTGCCAAGATCACAAGTAGGCAGAGAGGCAGGCGCCTGGGGCGCCTGGGTGGCTCAGTGGGTTAAGCCTCTGCTTTCGGCTCGGGTCATGATCTTGGGGTCCTGGGACCGAGTCCCGCATCGGGCTCTCTGCTCAGCAGGGAGCCTGCTTCCCCCTCTCTTTCTGCCTGCCTCTCTGCCTACTTGTGATCTCTGTCTGTCAAATAAATAAATAAATAAATAAAATCTTTAAAAATAAAAAAAATAAGTGCCAAGATGTTGTGGCTTTAGAATGTGTCGAGCTGGCTAAGTGGGTACCACAGTTCCTAGAGTTCCCCTCCCTGTATGTTTCTAGTTGGAGCTAGCCAGAAGTCTGCAGGCTTTCTGGAAGGTGGAAGGGAAGCAGGGGCTGTGTTTGTTCTCAGGAGGTCAGTGTGAGTGAGGCCGTGTTACAGCTTGAGCACATTTTCACGGGTCTGCTGGTGCACCCTGTATCTGCGGCAGCAGCTGGCCTTGCACTTGTAGTTATTGTAGACTCTTCTCCCTTAACTTCTTCAAATCCCAGGCCAGGTGGCAGGGTGGCTTCTTGGCAAGAACACCAACTTCTACAGGTTACCTAAGGTAGCAAGGTTGGAGGATTGGAGATGGGGAAAGGCCAGAGCAAGTTCCAGCTTCTTCCTTACAGGTTTCAATTGCCCTATCCTTGCCTACCTCATGCCTACTTGACTTCAGGCCCTGCACCAGATGCAGAAGAAACAACCAAATGGAGACCAGTTTACCAGTTCCCATAATTGTATAAGGTCAAATCCCTATGACAAATACTTTTTTCTTTTGTTCCTCTTCTTTTAAAATTTTATTTTATTTTTTCAATGTTCCAGTATTCATTGTTTATGCACCACACCCAGTGCTCCATGCAATACGTGCCCTCCTTAGTACCATCACCAATCTCATCCATCCTCCCACCCTCTCCCCTCCAAAACCCTCAGTTTGTTTCTCAGAGTCCACAGTCTCTCATGGTTCATCTCCCCCTCTGATTTCCCCCACTTTACTTTTCCTTTCCTTCTCCTAACGTCCTCCATGTTATTCTTTATGATCCACAGGTAAGTGAATTGATAATTGACTTTCTCTTCTTATTTCACTCAGCATAATCTTCTCCACTCCCATCCATGTTGATACAGAAGTTGGGTATTCATCCTTTCTGATGGCTGCATAATTTCCATTGTATATATGGACCATATCTTCTTTATCCATTTTTCTGTTGAAGGGCATCTTGGCTCTTTCCATAGTTTGGTGATTGTGGACATTGCTGCTATGAACATTGGAGTACATATGGTCTTTCTTTTCACTACATCTGTATCTTTGGGGTAAATATCCAGTAGTGCAATGGCAGGGTCATAGGGTGGCTCTATTTTTAATTTTTTGAGGAATCTCCACACTGTTTTCCAAAGTGGCTGCACCAACTTGCATTCCCACCAACAGTGTAAGAGAGTTCCCCTTTCTCCACATCCTCTACAACACATGTTGTTTACTGTCTTATTAATTTTGGCCATTCTAACTGGTGTAAGGTGGTATCTCAATGTGTTTTTTTTAAAGATTTTATTTATTTATTTGACAGACAGAGATCACAAGTAGGCAGAGAGGCAGGAAGAGAGAGAGAGGAGGAAGCAGGCTCCCTGCTGAGCAGAGAGCCCTATGCGGGGCTCGATCCCAGGACCCTGGGATCATGACTTGAACCGAAGGCAGAGGCTTTAACCCACTGAGCCATCCAGGTGCCCCTCTCAATGTGGTTTTGATTTGAATCTCCCTGATGGCTAATGATGATGAACATTTTTTCATGTGTCTGATAGCCATTTGTGTGTCTTCTTTAGAGAAGTGTCTCTTCATGTCCTCTGCCCATTTTTTGACATGGTTATCTGTTTTGTGTGTGTTGAGTTTGAGAAGTTCTTTATAGATCCTGGATATCAGCCTTTTGTCTGTACTGTCATTTGTAAATATCTTCTCCCATTCCGTGGGTTGCCTCTTTTTTTTGTTGATGGTTTCCTTTGCTGTGCAGAAGCTTTTTATCTTGATGAAGTCCCAAAAGTTCATTTTCGCTTTTGTTTCCTTTGCCTTTGGAGACATGTCTTTTTTTTTTTTTTAATAAATGTACTCTTTTAAAAATTTTATTTATTTATTTATTTGTCAGAGAGAGAGAGAGAGCACAAACAGGCAGAGTGTCAGGCAGAGGCAGAGGGAGAAACAGGCTCCCCACTGAGCAAGGAGCAGATGTGGGACTTGATCCTAGGACCCTAGAATCATGACCTGAGCCAAAGGCAGCCGCTTAACCAACTGAGCCACCCAGGCGCCCTGGAGACATGTGTTGAGAGAAGTTGCTGTGGCCAATGTTGAAGAGGTTACTGCCTATGTTCTCCTCTATGATTCTGATGGATTCCTGTCTCACGTTGAGGTCTTTCATCCATTTCGAGTTTATCTTTGTACATGGTGTAAGAGAATGGTCGAGTTTCATTCTTCTATACATAGCTGTCCAATTTTTGCAGCACCATTTATTGAAGGGACTGTTCATGACAAATTCTTATTCTACATTATTCCTCGTGGTTCTGTTTTTCTGAGTGAACCCTATCTGATACAGAGTCAAGTTTTATTGACCCCAAGGTCTACCTTTAGATTATATATCCAATTGGTAGTAGAGAAAGAAGTTTAAGCCAATAGAGGTAAGCTCTCTAATATATAGGATTCACTTATTTCTGACTGAAAAGAAGACAAGAAATCATGCTTTCACTATTCCATAGGAACACATCGCCAGATATGGGTGGTGGGCCACCAGTTTACAGTCTCTGGGATGGGTGTTTTAGAAGCCATCACTTACCTAGATATTTATGAATATTCAGATGACTTGCTAAATGTATCCATTTTTATGTGAGTTTTGGGCCCCATTGCCCCAAGAAAGGTTATACTCCTCAATCCCCAGCCTTATTGTATTATTTATCTCCATCAAAATGCTATGTAACAAGCCACTGCAAAATTCACTGGCTCAAAATATTATGTACAAAGTTAATGTGTCTCTGGGTTGGTGATGGCTCAACTGGGAAATATATCTGGTCTTGCCCAGGTTTACTTACATTTCTGGCAATTAGCTAACTGTCAGCTGGTCCGAGATGGCCTTGGCTAAAATGAGTGAGGCGACTTGGCTGTGCTCCACATGTCTCTTATCTACCAGCAGGCCATTCCAAGTATGTTCTTATGGTGATGACAGAAGGCAAGAGTGAGCCAGTCCAGTCATGGAGGCTCTTTGCAAACCTCTACTTGTGTCATATTCTCCTATATTTGTCCAAAAGGAAGCCACATAGCTGAATTTCCACACACAGCACAAGAGTATTGCAAAGTTAATGGCAAAGGCGTGTTGTAGATACATGGAAAAGTTAAGAATTGGGGCAATTTTTGCAATCTATCATAATTACTAATACTCCTAAGAGGTGATAAGTAACTATGTCAGCTGTTGCTATTTCTAGAACCATTTCATTTCCAATATCAGATTTCTCATGGCTTTTAACTGCCATGTCAATACATGAAGCATATTGTGCATTGTCAACCCATTGTATTCAAGCCTTGAGCTTAGCACCCCCTCTCATTAGGATAAGTAATTGCTTTATAAAGCTGAAGCTTTGTGTAATGAGCTTGCCCTCCTCTTTTCTAAGATATCTTATGAAAACAAACAACTAAGGGATATCAAAAACAAAAACCCTAGTGGTGAAGAGTTGCTGAACATTTGACAAATAAACAAATATATACTGTTAGACTGAGAACTGGGTGATGGTCAAGATTGGCTGAGTTATCCATCAGAAATGGTGAGAAGCAGATCAGCTCTAAGCTAGTTGCGTATATTATTGCTTTCCTTCCTCCTTCCCTCCCTCCCTTCCTTCCTACCTTCCTTCCTAGAAAGGAAGAGATGGGGGAGGGGCAGAGGCAGAGAGAGAGAGAATATTAAGCAGGCTCCATGCCCAGCCCAGAACCTGACACGGAGCTCGACCTCACAACCCTGAGATCATGACCTGAGCCGAAGTCAAGAGTCAGAGGCGTAGCCAACTGAGCCACCAGGACCCCCCCCCCACTTAATTAATTAATTAATGCTTTTGAGAGGGAGGAGCGGCAGAGGGAGAGAATATTGCTTATTTTTAATTGTACTGGTTTTTATAGACAGTAATTCTAAGCTATTCATAGGCTGAAAAAGTTTTAGGTTCCTGAAATTCTTGGTAGTTTTTCTATTCAAGGGGAGTATGTTTCTTAGCCATTTTTCTTACAGATGCTCATGTATTCACTAAAGGTGCCCACTACATCTTTGTCTTAGTTTGGGTTCCCCCAGAAGCCAACCCTAAGACAAAGATTCAAGAGTAAGTAGTTTATTTCGAAGTAAAGGAAATGCCAGTAGAGAAATGGGGGAAATGACATAAGCATGGGAAGGCAGGGTACATTATCAAACCAGTTAGTTCTGTAGGCAATAGGAGAGCATAATCTTGTTCTGGACCTCTGGGGAACAGTATAGAACATGTGTTTCAGAGTTACTACCCCCAAGAGGTGAGAAAGCTGGGTTATTTATATACCACTCAATTCTCAGAAGTCACAGGTTGAGGGCAGTTCCTCTGGGGGCATTAATTCCCTGGCACTTCTGGCTTGACAGATGGGCAGGCAAAGTAGGCTTCAGCAGCAAGAGCAGTCCAGCAGGCAAATGCGGGCACTGGCTGTTGGAAGTTGGACCAGCACCTGACACTGTAATGGTGAGGGCGTAAGAGCAGATTACCCACAGAACCTGGCCTTATTTCCTTGAATATACTCTGATACCTGAACTTTGGTATTAGAACAGTTCTTCTGCCCACAGGAAGTTCTCCTCCTGTACTCGAATGAAGCACCCCATTGTTAACTTTTCATTGGAGAATAAAACACAGTGAGATTAATTTTCCAGTATTACTAAGGTAAAATTGGTACACAACAAACTGCACATAAAGTATAAAGTTTAGGGACGCCTGGGTGACTCAGTTGGTGAAGCGGCTGTCTTCGGCTCAGGTCATGATCCCAGCGTCCTGGGATCGAGTCCCACATCGGGCTCCTTGCTCGGCAGGGAGCCTGCTTCTCCCTCTGCCTCTGTCTGCCACTCTGTCTGCCTGTGCTCGCTCTCTCTCTGACAAATAAATAAATAAAATCTAAAAAAAAAAGTATAAAGTTTAAAGAATTTGACGAATGTGTATACATCAATGAGTCTTGCCTGCACCAGTTACTGCTGTGGTGTTCTAAGGGGGATTTCCCATTTTTCTGATTCTTTCTATATATGTTAGTTGAAATTCTAATGGAAGGAATATTTGTTTCTTCTTCCCCATTTATTCAATGATGTATTTATATCAGTATGAATTAATGGATATTTGTTTTCTTCTTTGGGTTACAGTCCAGTACAATCAGTATTTATTTGGTTCAAATTGTTTTGGTTTTGGCTATTTGAAGCTCTTTCAGATTGACTCAAGTGTCCTTTTGCATCCTTTTTTTTCTTTTTTAGCACCTCTATTTCTTTTAATTGAGGTCTGATGCATTCATAACAAGTTGTGAGTGCCTCTGTATTGATTGGCATTAGGCTTGACTGAATGTAAGAACAAACTATAAGTAATAGTGTCTTAAATGAGATTTTTCTCTTGGTATGCTATGTTCATGGATCAGAGGATTAAAATTGTTAGGTTGCCAATGCTTCTCAAATTATCTATAGATTCAAAGCAATCCCAGTCAAAATCCTTCAATTCTTATTTGTAGAAACTGACAAGCTAACTCTAAAATTTACACGGAAAATAAAACAGCCAAAACAGTTTTGAAAACAAAAGGGTCAAAGGTGAGGACTCTTATTATTGATTAAAAGACTTACTATACAGCTACAGTAATCAAGACAGCATGTCATTGGCATAAAAATAGATGCATAGATCAGCAGAACAAAATATAGAGTCCAGAAATAGTCCCCTGTATATATGGTCAATTAATTTTTAACAGTGGTGCCAAAGTAATTCAATGTGGAAGGAGGATAGTCTTTCAGTAAATGGTGCTGAAAAAAAAACAGAGGCAAAAAAGTGAAATTCAACCTTTACTTTGCACCATATATAAAAATAAATTGGAAATATATCATAAATCCAAATGTAAGTGTTAAAACTATAAAAATTCTAAAAGGAAACATAAGAGAAAATCTTTGGGGCAGGCAACATATTCTTAAATAGGACACAAAATGGTCAAACCACAAAAGAAAAATTTGCTAAATTGAACTTCATCATAAGTAAACACAACTGTTTTTTTAAAGACACTGTTGAGAAAATGACAAATTGTACTTTAGGAGAAAATATTTAGAAAGCACATATCTCATAAAGGACTTATATTTTAAATACAACTCAATACTAAGAAGACATCTAAAAATATGTGCAAAAGATTTGAACATACACCTACAAAAGAGATACAGATGACATAAGTACAGGAAAAGATGCTCAATATTATTAGTCACTAGAGAAACACAAATTAAAACCACAATGAAATACCACTGCACATCTATTAGAATGGGTAAAATGAAAATTTCTGTCACGATCAAATGCTGACAAGGATGCAGAACAATTGGGACTCTTATACTTTGCTGCTGGGTAAAAATGGGCTTAGCAGATTCTTACAATATTAAATGTAAACTTGTCATATCAGTACTACTCAGGAGAAATGAACTATGTCCATACAGAACTTGTACACAAATAGTTATAGTAGTTATATTTATAATTACCAACACTGGACACACTCCAAATACTCATTCAGGTGGTAAATGAATTAATAAATTAATAAATTCACCTGAGCCACAAAAAGGGACAAACTACTGATACATGCAGTGGCATTGATGAATCTCAAAAGCATTATGCTAAGCAAGAAAAGCCAAACATAAGATGCTGCATACTGTATGGTTCCAATTATATGACATTCAGGTTAAGGTAAATTATTGGGACACAAATCAGATCAATGATGTCTAGTGGCTGGAGATGGGGGAGGGAGTAAATACAAAGGAACATGAGGGAACTTCTTTAGGTGGGATGGAACTGGTCTACATCTTGAATGTGGTGGTGGTAACATCACTGTATAAATTTGTTAACACTCATTGAACTTTGCTCTTAAAAAGAGTGAATTTTAATACATATTATATAATAGACCTGGCCTTAAGGAAGTGAATTTTATTTTTCTCTTAGGTAAAAGAAGATAGTAGGCCAGGAGTTAATAGACCAGGGCTACTATAGTAGCTTCATGTTGTCATAGGAAGCCTGTGAATGTCATGCTGTTTTAAAATTCTTAGCATGTGGCTTCCTTTTTTAAGGTAACTTTATGGTCCAATATGGATCTCCAGTCATTACACCCATATTCAGGCAGTAGGAACAAGAAAGAGGTAATTAAGGGAATTGCAGTTCTTTTAAAGATACTTCCTATAAGCCATACATATATCCTTTTACATTTCACTGGCCGATACTTAGTCACTTGGCTCTATCTAATTGCAAGAGAGGCTGGGGAAATGTAATCTTTAAGCAAGACCGTGGTTATATTAAATAAAATTGGGGTTGTATTACTAAAAAGACTGTGATGAGAGCTCTGATAGGCAAACAACAGTGGCTGTCCCAGGCTCATGACAATTGTAAATCTGCCATAAATTGCCAATCCCCAAGCAAGCAGTTGTACTTAGTTCACTCTTGGGTTCTCCAGAAAATGTGTTTCTCTTTCATTAAAACAACCCCAACACCTCCTTGATGTACATAAGCTCCACTTGAAGGGGGTTACATAAATAAACCACGTCCTTAAGATTGAGGGCAGAGGGGACACATGGCTGGCTCAGTTGTTAACTGTCTGCCTTTGGCTCAGGTCATGATCCCAGGGTCCTGGGATGGAACCCTGCACTGGGCTCCCTGCTTGGAGGGAAACCCCCTTCTCCCTCTCCCACTCCCCCTGCTTGTGTTCCCTCTCTCACTGTGTCTCTCTCTGTCAAATAAATAAATGAAATCTTTCAAAAAAAGAAAAGATCAAGGGCAGAAACATCAGTGGACTGTTAGGTTAACCTTTCATACATGTACATTGTACATTCATTTACCAACTTGCAGAACACACCCTTTCCTATATGCAGAAAAGAATTAACCAATTCTTCTATACTTACTTCATTCTTTAATATTATTCTAATGATCATCATTAACATAATGATTTACATATGTTAACATAACATAATTAACATTACCAGTAAGCTAGAGTTTACCTGTTAAAGAGTAAAAATTTAAAATGAACAATGTATAGTAGCCAACAGAAAATTGCCAACAACTTTTAAAAAACACCTATAAAGGTTACCAAGTACCTTTATACCCATTTCCCCATATATATTCTTCACGTTCCTTTTTCAGGACCAAGAGCCTATGGGTTGTTAAACAAATTTTCACCAGAAAGATACTGAGACAGAGACATTCCCCATCCCCACAAATGATGTCATCTAGTCAGAGCATCTGATCGCAACTGCTCTGAAGAAAATAACCAGTTTTCTGGAAGAAAATCCTTGGATTGAAAACTGGAGTTTCCATTACTGCTTTCCATACTGCAAACTCTTCCCCTTAGGGAAGAATTGATCATTTCTCTTTTGAGAAAAAGACCTGTCTTTTTGACCTTGAGTTTCTGCTCTCTGAGGAGTGATTTGCTGGCTGTTTCCTTGAGAGACACAGGCTGCCTTGGGTGTGCTTGATCTAATGTAGTTGTTGCCTTTCATACCAGATATTCATTTCATAACTGACAAAAATCTAAAATGGCTCCTTAGCACAGAGAAGGTAGAGCAAACTCTTCCATTTGATAAGAGGGAGAGAAGGAAAATTACTGGTAGATATATTTGAGGTCCAGGTCTTACAGGGGTATGATCAGAACAACATGTATCAGCCAGCTCTTGCCACAACAGGGCTGTATAATAAAGCAGCTCAAAACTCACTGGCTTAAATCATTTGTTCTTGTTCACACACCTGTGGGTTGGCTAACATTTCAGTGATACAGGCCAAGCTTGGCTGAATTTGGCTCCAAGTTCTAGATTGAGTCCAGGTTGGCTTCCTGTATCTCTTTTCTTTCTTGGACCAGCAGACTAGCTGCACATGTTCTTCTCATGGTAATGGCAGCAGCACAAAAAGGATGAGTGGAAACATCAGCTACTTTATGATCTAAGCTCAGAACTGGCACCCTCACTTCTGTCCACATTCCACTTGGCCAAAGAAAGCTATATAGCTAAGCAACATCATCAGTGGATCGGAGAAATATATTCCACCTCTAGATGGAAGCACTGCAAAGTCACAGGGCAGACAGAGGGCATGGATAGAGAGACGGGTAGATAGTTGGAAACAACAATGCCGTCCTCCACAGCTATACACCTACTGAGAAGCAACAACAGCCATCCTTACTTTTTTACCTTTAGCTACTCCATTTCACTCCTTCCTAAAATTGTAGGCACCCTCTAAAAGTGAACTGCTTGGGAGTAATGTCACTGGGGATGTCACAGCAAAGGCCTCCAGAAATATATTCCTCCATAAAAGCTACAAGAATACTAGCAAAAATGGTCAGAATCAATTTTTTCAGAACCCTGAAAATTGGCCAAAAGCTTACAGCAATCCAAGGAGCTATATAGAAGCAAAGTTTTTATAGACTGTTGAAGTTAATTTGGTATTAATCCAAGCTAGACTGTTATCAGTTAACATTTTAATTATTATTCCCAGGTCAATTCCTAAGAAAATAACTCAAAAATATAATAAAATAAAAAGAATTAAAATGATACACTAAATACATCTATTTAACACAAAAGAAGGCAGTAATGGAGGAAAATATGAATAAAAAAGACAATTCATATAGAAAACAAATAATAAAATGATAGGTATATGCCCTATATTATTAAATATAAATGGGTTAAATAGACAAAAGGCAGAGATTGGTATAATGGATATTTTAAAAATGATCCACAATGTGCTGCCTACAAGGGACATCTTAGATTCAAAGACTCAAATGGCTTGAAAGTAAAAGGATAGAAAGAGATATCATGCAAATGTAACCAAAAGAATTAGAGTGCCTATGCTAATGCCAGGTAAAATAGACTTTAAGAAAATGTTACTAGAGACAAAAAAGGATGCTTTATAATGATCAAGGGTCAATTAATCAGCAAGAGAGAAAAATTATAAACATATGTACACCTAACAACAGAGTTTCAAAATACACGAAACAGAAATTGACAGAACTGAAAGGAGAAATTTAAAAAAACGTACGGAATGCAGCTCAAGAAGTCCTTATAGAGAAATTTATAGGTGTAAATGCCTATGTATAAAAAAGGAAAAATCTGCAACCAATAACTTTCTACCTTAAGAATCCAGAAAAAAAAAACGAGGGAAGGAGACTCAAGGTAAGCAGAAAGAAGGAAATGACAAAGATTAGAGTGGAAATTATGAAATAGAAAATAGAAAAAACAGCCAAGATGTATCAGTGAAACCAATAGCTGGGTCTCTGAAAGGAGCAACAAAATTGACCAACCTATAAGTAGACTGAGCAAGAAAAAGGAGAATACTCATTTTAATAAAGTGAGTAATGAATGTGGGGACATTCCTACTGACCTTATAGAAATGGCAGTAAATAAAAGGGAATAATTTGAACAATTTTATGTCAACAAATTGGATAGCCTAGATGATAAGGACAAATTCCCAGAAAGACACAAGTACTGAAACTGACTCAAGCAGAACCAGAAGATCTGAAAGTAAGACATTGATTAAATCAGTAATCAAAAAACTTTTCACAGAGTAAATCTCAGGGCCAGATGACTTCACTGGTGAATTCTACCAAATGTTTAAGGAATAATTAACACCAAGCCTTCAGAAACTCTTCCAAAAAATAGAGAGGAGGGACTACTTCTCAACTCACTCCATGTAGCCAGCATTACCCTGATACCAAAACCAGACAAAGATGTTACAACAAAAGAAAACTACAGACCAATATTCATTATGATATAGATGCATAAATCCTTACCAAAACACTGGCAAACCAAATGCACATATAAACAGGATTATACACTATCACCAAGTGATATTTATTCAATGTATGCAAGATTATTTCAGTGTGTGAAAATCAATGAAATACGTCATATTAATAAAAGACAAAACCCCCATGATTACCTCAATAGACAAAAAGCATTTGACAAAATCCAGCATCTTTTCATGATGAAAACACTCAACAAGCTAGGAATAGAAGGGAACTTCCTTAACTTTGTAAAGGGCATCAGTGAAAAACCCACAGCTAACATCATACTTAGCACTGAAAACTTTCCTCCCAAGAACAAGATAAGGGTGTCCCTTTCTTGGTAATTCTATTGACCATTTAACTGGATGATCTAACCAGGGCTAGATCAAGTTAGGCAAGTAAATAAAATAAAATATATCCAGATTAGAAAGGAAGAAATAAAAACGATCTCTATTTGTAGATGACATGATCTTGTATATAGAAAATCCTAGAGAACACACACACACACACACAGGAGTTGGGGGAGGGAGAGAGAGAAAATTAGAGCTAACCAACAAGTTCAGCAAGGTAGTAGGACACAGGATCAATATTAAAAAATCAATTGTAGGGGCATCTGGGTGGCTCAGTCGCTTAGGTGTCTGCCTTCCGCTGAGGTCATGCTCTCGAGGTCCTGGGATCGGGCCCCATGTAGTCCATGCTTCCTGCTCAGCGGGGAGTCTGCTCTCTCTCCCTCTGCCCCCTCCCCACTCATGCGTGTGTGCTCTCTCTCTCTCTCTCAAATAAAATCTTTAAAAAAATCAATTGTATTTCTAGGAACACCTGGGTGGCTCAGTTGGTTAAGCTTCTACCTTCGGCTCAGGTCATGATCTCAGGGTCCTGGGATGGAGCCCCACACTGGGCTTCTTGCTCAGTGAGGAGCCTGCTTCTCCCTCTGCCTCCTCTCACCAATGCTTTTGCACTTTCTCTCCTTGACAAATACATAAATAAAAATAAATCTTTAAAAGAACAATTGTATTTCTATACAATAGCAATGAAGACTCTAAAAATGAAATTAGTTTACAATTCAATTTACAAAAGAAACATAAAGCATAAAATGCTTAGGAATAAGTTGAACAAAAGATGTTTAAGACTTATACCCTGAAAATGACAAAACATCATTGAAAGGAATTAAGACCTAAGTAAAGGGAAAGATACCCCATATTCATGAACTGAAAGACTTAATAATGTCAAATTGACAAAACTCCCCACATGTAATATCTATCAAAATCCTAACCCTATCAAAATCCTATCAAAAGCCTTTTTTGTATAAATTGATAAGCTTTTCTTAAAATTCAAATGGAAACTCAAAAAACCAAGAAGAGCTAAAACAATGTTGAAAAAGAAAAACAAATTTGGAAGACTTATACTTTCCAATTCCAAACTTACCACAAAGCAATAGTAATCAATACAATGTGGTACGGGCATAAGACTAGACATATAGATCAATAGACTAGAGCTGAGATTCCAAAAAGAAAGCCTTACATTTATGGCACTTTTATTTTCTACAAGGATACCAGGACAATTCAATAAGGCATGAATATATTCTTCCCAGTACATGGTGCTGGAACAACTAGATATCCAAATGCAAAAGAATGAAGTTGGACCACTACCTCATATCATATACAAAATTAACCTAAATAAATATGTGGAAAATGCAAAAGACTCCATTCCCAAGTTACTAGAACTCGTACAGCAATTCAGTAACGTGGCAGTATACAAAATCAATGCACAGAAATCAGTTGCTTTCTTATACACTAACAATAAAACTGTGGGAAGAGAAATTAGAGAAGCGATTCCATTCACAATAGCACCAAAACCCATAAGATACCTTGGAATAAACCTAACCAAAGAGATAAAGGATCTATATTCTAGGAACTACAAAACACTCATGAAAGAAACTGAAGGAGACACAAAAAATGGAAAAACATTCCATGCTCATGGATCAGAAGAATAAACATTGTTAAAATATCTATGTTGCCCAGAGCAATCTATACTTTCAGTGCCATCCCAATCAAAATACCAAGAGCATTTTTCAAAGTGCTGGAACAAACAATCCTAAAATTTATATGGAACCAGAAAAGACCCTGAATCACTAAGGAAATGTTGAAAAAGAAAAACAAAACTGGGGGCACCATGTTGCCTGATTTCAAGCTATATTACAAAGCTGTGATCACCAATACTGCATGGTACTGGCACAAAAACAGACAGACACATAGAGCAGTGGAACAGAATACAGAGCCCAGATATGGACTCTCAACTCTATGGTCAACTAATCTTTGACAAAGCAGGAAAAATATGCAATGGACAGAAGTCTCTTCAATAAATGGTGCTCGGAAAATTGGACAGCTATATACAGAAGAATGACACTCGGCCATTCTCTTACACCATACACAATAGGTAGTAACCTCCTCAACAATGGCCACAGCAACTTCTTTAAAGACACCTCTTCAAAAGCAAGGGAAACAAAAGCGAAAATGAACTTTTGGTACTTCATCAAAATAAAAAGCTTCTGCACAGCAAAGGAAACTGTCAACAAAACAAAGAGGCAACCCACAGAATGGGAGAAGATATTTGCAAATGACACTGCAGCTAAAGGGCTAATATCCAAGATCTATAATGAACTTCTCAAACTCAACACCCAAAAAGCAATAATTAAGTCAAAAAATGGGCAGAAGACATGAGCAAACACTTCTCCAAAGAAGACATACAAATGGCTAACAGACACATGAAAAAGTGTTCATCATCATTAGCCATCAGGGATATTCAAATCAAAACCACATTGAGGTACCACCTTACATAAGTTAGAATGGCCAAAATCGATAAGGCAAGAAAAAACAAATGTTGATGAAATTGTGGAGAGAGGGGAACCCTCTCACACTATTGGTGGGATTGCAAGTTGGTGCAGCCACTTTGGAAAACAGTGTGAAGGTTCCTCAAAAAATTAAAAATTAAAAAGTCAAACAGAGAAAGTCAATTATCATACATTTTCACTTATTTGTGGAACATGAGAAACAGCATGGAGGACATTAGGAGAAGAAAGGGAAAAATGAAGGGGGAGAAATTGGAGTGGGAGACAAACCATGAGAGACTATGGACTCTGGGAAACAAACTGAGGGTTTTAGAGGGAAGAGAGGTGGGGGATGGGTGAGCCCAGTGATGAGTAGGGGGCCTGTATTGCAAGGAGCACTGGGTGTTATACACAAACAATGAATCAGGGAACACTACATCAAAAACTAATCATGTACTGTATAGTGACTAACAAAACATAATAAAAAATTTTTAAAATTGAAAAAAAAATGGATCAAAGACCCGGGTGCCTCTGGTGTAGTCAGTTAAATGTCTGACTCTTGGTGTCAGCTCAGATCATGATCTCAGGGTCATGAGATGGAGCCCTGCATCATGCTCCATGCTCAGCATGGAGTCTGCTTAAGACTCTCTCTTCTTCTCCCTCCCCCACCCCTTGTACCCCCACTCACATTCTCTCTCTCTCTCTCAAATAAATAAATGACTCTTTTTAAAAAAATGGACCAAAGACCTAGATGCAAAGCTAAAACTATAAAACTCTCAGAAGAAAGTACACAAATCTTTGTATCCTTGAATTAGGCAATAGTTACTTAACATGGTAGCAAAAACACAAACGGTGAAAGAAAAAAAATAGATAAATTGGATTTCATCAAACTAAAAACGTTGGTGCTTCAAAGGATGATATCAAGAAAATGAAAAGACAGGGGTGCCTGGGTGGCTCAGTCAGTTAAGCGTCTGCCTTTGGCTTAGGTCATGAGCCCGAGGTCCTGGGATTGAGCCTTGTATTGGGCTCCCTGCTTGGCAGGGAGACTGCTTCTCCCTCTCCCTCTGCATCTGCCCCTGCTTGTGCTCTCTCTCTGTTTCTCTCTCTCTCAAATAAGTAAAATCTTTTTAAAAAAGAAAGATGAAACAACAACTCACAGAATCAGACAAAATATTTACAAATCAGATATCAGATATATATCTGATAATTGGTATCCAGAATATGCAAAGAGCTCTTGCAACTCAATAATAAAAATCAAATAACCCAAATTTTCAAATTGGTGAAGTCTTTAAATAGATTTTTCTCTAAAGAAGGTATACGAATGGTCAACAAACACACGAAAAAATTCCTCACACCATTAGTTATTAGGGAAGTACAAGTCAAAACCATAAGATACTGCTTCATGTACATTAGGATGATAATATTTAAAGAAACAGAAAATAACAACATGATGTGGAGAGATTGGAACTCTTCTACAATGCTGTTAAGATTGTAAAATGGTGCAGCTGCTTTGAAAAACAATTTGGCAGTTCCTGAAAAAGTTAAACCTTGAGTTACTATGTGACCTAGCAATTCTACTGCTACCCGTTTAGCCAAGAGAGTTGAAAATACATGTCCACACAAAAACTTGGACACAAATATTCATAGCAGCATTATTTAAAAGAGCCAAGGGATGCCTGGGTGGCTCAGTTGGTTGGACGACTGCCTTCAGCTCAGGTCATGATCCCGGAGTACCAGGATCGAGTCCCGCATCGGGCTCCCAGCTCCACGGGGAGTCTGCTTCTCCCTCTGACCTTCTCCTTGTTCATGCTCTCTCTCACTGTCTCTCTCTCTAATAAATAAATAAAATCTTAAAAAAAATAAAAGAGCCAAAAGTGGAACCATCCCAAATATCCGTCAGCCAATGAATGGAAAAACAAAATATGGTCTATCCACACATATCCAAAGAAGGAATGAAGTGTGGACACATGCTACAACATGGATGAACCTTTCAACATCGTGCTAAGTAAAAGAAGTCAAGCACAAAATTGCACATGAATCTATTTATATGAAAGGTACTCAACAGGCAATTCCATAGAGACAGAAAGCAGGTTAGCTATTGCCAGGGGCTGGGAGGAGGGGTAAATAGGGAGTGACTGCTAATGGATGTGGGCTGTCTTTGGGATGGTGGGTGTTCTGGAATTAGATTGTAGTGATGGCGTTACAACTTTTAGAACATACTAAAAACCACTAAATCATATACTTTAAAATGGTGAATTTTATTGTATGTGAAGTGTATCTCAAAATTTAAATAATAAAAGTAAAGTGTCTTCTATTGTCCTCCTTAAACCTTTTCCTGGTTTCTATCCTGTTGGTTCGATCATGGATTTCTTATTTGGAATGACCGTTAAGGTGGATGGTTTGGCAGGTAGTACACATTAGCCCACTGAGTTCCATTCCAGCCCTCTGTAGCATGCCTTACTGCATGCTGGGGACTGGAAAGCTAAATTCATTTGCTGTTTTCTCTTACAGCTTGGATTCCATATGTGTCCTGGGTTTTGCCCTGAAGATACCTTCCTGAGAGATTCGCAAAGTAGAAATGAGGTGGATGCCATGCTTCTCATAGCGCTCACATTTGCAGAGTTTTGTTTCTCTAGCAGCAGTTACAGTGGTCCTTGTATGGAGCTCTAACTTAATGCGGATTGAGAGGCAGATCATAGGGCTTTCATTTTTGTTGATATGGTCTGGGCTGAGGCTGTAACGTACTTGAGCAGGAGTCCACAAACTTGCTGGAAAAGGCCAGATGGTACATATTTTCGGCTTTGTGGGCCATATCATCTGCATCGCAAGTACTCGGCTCTACCATTGTAGCATGAAAACAAGCATATATGATGTGTAAATAAATGAACATGACTGTTTTCCAAGAAAACTTGATTTATAAAAATTTGGCCCATGGGCCATTGTTTGTTGACCCCCTGTCCTAGGCAGTAATTATGGAGGGGATGGTTTTCTGATTATTAATTTTTTTATGGCAACAGATGTAGGATTCCCTGTTGGGCCAGTTTGTGGTGTGTTTTAACCAGCTGATTATCTTTTAGTAGTTGCTTTAGGGATTGCAAAATGCATACTTATCTTTTCACAGTCTATTTCGAGTCAATATTTTCCTACTTCGATGAAAATGTAGAAATCTTACTGCCATGTAGATCTCTTTATCCTCCCCTCTTCATGCTGTAGTTCTCTTACATCAACCCCATCACATAGTGTTCTGTATTTTGCTTTCAACCTTCACACATGCTTTAAAGAGCTATAATTTACCATATTTTAACCATTTCTTTCTCTAGTTAGCTTGTGCTCTTTCCTCTAGCTTCTAGAACATATGGAATAGTTACAATAACTGTCTTAATGACTTTGCTTACTAATTCAATCATTTCTGTCATTCTATTTCAGTTTCTTTTTTAAAAGATTTCATTTACTGTCAGAGAGAGAGAGAACATAGGCAGAGACAGAGGGAGAAGTGGGCTCCCTGCTGAGCAAGGAGCCCAATGCAAGACTCGATCCCCGGACTCTGGGATCATGACCTGAGCTGAAGGCAGAGGCTTAACCGACTGAGCCACCCAGGCGTCCCTCTATGTCAGTTTCAGTGGATTGATTTTCTTGCTTCTTGGCTTTCTTGGTATATTTTTTATTGGATTCCAATTTTACCTTATTTGGTGTTGGATATTTTTGCCCTCCTCTAAATATTTTTTCCCTTTTTCCAGGGATGTGATTAAATGATTTAGAAAGCAGTGTGATTCTTTTGGGTCTTGCTTCTGAGACTTACTAGGAGGACTAGAACAATGTTTAGTTTAGGGCTCATTATATCCCATGATTGAGACAAAACACTTCTGAGTACTCCCCCTAGTGCCCCATGACTTACAAGGTTTTCCATGCTGGTCGGTGGGGACAGGGACTATATCCTGCCTCATGTGAGCTCTGGGTGTTCTTCTCTGTCATCTTCCTTCCAGGTACTCTTCACATTCTTGAAAATATCCTTAACTCCATGGCCTCCCTCGCCTTTATTTGCCCTCACTGGACAAAACCCTGCCTCTGGGTCAGTCTAGCTCTCAGATTTGGTCAATCTGTACCCAGGCTCATGGGAAACAGACCAGATGGTGGCGCATACAGACCTGGCTAGTCCAAGTTAGCTGAGGCCTTGACACTGTTACACGATCGTTCTCTATGCCCTTAGCTCTGTTTCTCCCATTTTCCTCTTCCTCCATTTTCTTCAGCACCGCCCTCTGCCAACAGAAACACACACACCCACTCACACACACCGCCTGCATAGAATTTATAGGAAATAAACCTGTCTTCATTTGCAGAGAGAAAATAGAAATTATGAGATGGGGACTTCTACAACTTCTAACCACTAGACTTACTAAATAGCCCTGGTTTACGCCACCAGATACAGATTTGGTGAGTCAGTCAGACTGTGAGAGAAGCTGTTGACAATGACTTTGAAAAACAAACTCTGCACATTAAAGCAAGAAATGGACAAACCAGTTTGGATAAACGAAGGCAATCTGGACTTCTGCCCACTGCCACCAGCTAAACCTGATTGGAACCCTAGCGCTGTTGGTTGACAGGAGCTCAGCAATGAAGTACCTATTTGTTTGCCGATTGCAAATTGTTCTCAGCCCCTAGATATCTTGTTCTCCCCTTGGCCATTTAAAGTAAGTGCAATATTTTCATGTGATCTGCCCCTCAATTCTGTCACTCTCTCCATATTCCTATCTGCGGGGATTCCGGTTGTGAACCAGTCTGTACCCCGTTTAGTTGTCTGGGGGAGGAACAGAGCGTGTCTTTGAACAGATTCTCCGTTTGAAAGTTACTTGAAGTCTGCTTCCTGCAGTGCTCTGGCCTAATGTTCACTCATGCTTGGGAAATTCCTATTCATCACTCATTGACTTCCATGCTTGGGTAGAAGGGGTAGTAAGAAGGGAGGAGAGGGTTGGTGGAGAGGAAGAAAGAGAACAGCCTGTGTGCTTGTTTGTTCATGGCAGTGAGAATGTTATACCCTGTCCTTATTCTTGAACAGAAATGATGCATAGCTTCACAGAAGGAACCTGATCCCTCCCCACAAAAAGGCGCTTAGATACTGAGGTATATGTGAACAAAAGAGATGTTCTTGCATTTGCTAAAAGCAAGCAAGCAAGCAAGCTGTGACTTCTTCTAATGCTCTATTTATAAAAATTCCTTTAAGCTTTCCTGATTATTGTGCATAATTTTTTGTAAGACTGTACTGGGCTAGGAGGAAGGTTAAATCATTCCAAAGCTCTCTTTTGACGCTCTGATTCTCTCACCCCTGGCATGGTGACAGTGGCAGTGGAGGGGTTGGAAGTCCCTTCCGGAGGTGGGGGGTTGGTGGTATGGGGGAGGTGTTGGTTTCTTTGCCACCCACAGAATCCCTGAATATATTTCTCCTCTGAAACCAGAGGGGTTTTGCTGTCAGTTAAGACCAGAAGAAAGATAATCATTGTGGCTAAGACACAGAGAAGTTTGGGCTTATCTGGAACTCCAGTGACCATGGGCTACTGCCCAGGAAATGTATTTGTTTTGTGGCTACTAATCCACAGCCTGCTCTAAGGGTGGGTGGAATAATAAACGAGCCCAGAATGTTATGTTGGGTTTTAGCTCATTGACTGAAAAAGCTGAGGTATAATTTCCCCGAGATTTTACAGTTATGAACATCTGCTCACAGGAGCTTGCAACATCTGCAGCCCTTGTAGTCATTTTTTGCAGAGGACCGTAACGTTTATAGAAAAACGAATCCACCCAGACACAGAGGAGACCTGGCAGAACCACCTTCCTGGCTGAGAAGTTTATTTTATATTCCAGCATGGGCAACAGAACATTGTGAGCTTATACTTGAGGACATGTGGAAAAAATGGAGCTGAGTTCTGCTCTGCCTCTCTCTGTATGCCCCAGCCACATGAACACCCCAGTGTTCACACTTACAGAGTCCCTGCTGCATGCTCAGGTGCTTTCTCGTTTGTGTTGTCTCCTCTAACTCTCAGAGTGGCTCTGTTGGTCACCATTACCTCTTTCCACAACAATGTGTGTTTATGTGGGCAAACAATTTTAAATGCACATACTGATTTGGGAAATCTCAAGCCACAAACTTAAGTTTCTTGTCTGTATTCATAATTATGTGGGAAGGAAGAAGAGGTAAATAGAGGCAGCATCATATCATAGAAAGAACACCAGATTGGGATTGGAAGATCTCTATTCTGGTCTTAGCTCTAGGGGTTCATATGTCCCTTGATTTCTTTGGGCTTTCCATTTCTCATTTATATAATGAGGAAGTTGGGCTCAATTTTCTCTATCTCTTCTAGCTCTCATGCTAAATAAACTAGGAATCAATATCTAATATGACTTCAACCACATAACATAAATGTGTATGAAGGAGGAAAGTAGGAACTATGCCGAAGTGTTTTCAGTGGTTACATTTGGGTGGTAGGATTATGAACTCTGTTCTTTTTGGCATCTTCCAACTCTTCTATAATGCACATGTATCATATTTATGATCAGGAAGGCATCGTAAAAATGCCTCCTTCTAACCTCCTTATTGCATTATCTCCTTCTTCAACTAGGTCTCCACTATGGCAGCCAGACTAATCCAACAGCACCTTTGGTCTTCCCGGCATAACCATTGTCCCCCCAGATTACTCCATGGCATTGCCTTAGACATGTTTACTTTTAAACAGTTTTTATTTAAATTCCAGTTAGTTAACATACAGTGTTAACTATGGGTTTAACTATGGGTTCCCGGTGTGTACTACAGTGATTACACCTTCTGTACAACACGTGGTGCTCATCACAAGTGCACTCCTTCATCCCCATCACCTATCTCACCCATCCCCCCACCACATCCCCACATCCCCTCCGCTAACCTTCAGTGTGTTCTCTATTAGACTTAATGGTGTGTGTGTGTGGGGGGGTTATATACCCAAAAAGATTTTCAAGTTCCCCAGTTTGGGGAGTGTGAGTCTTCTGCTTCTTTCTGTCTGTTTCCTACAACCCCCCTAGTGCCGCACATTGTGGATGCCTGCAGTTATCTGTTGCAGTGTTGGAGTGAAAGCTTACCATGTCAGTGTACACACCGATGTGATGTCCTTACTCAGCCAACACAACTGATAGGACTTTGCACTAGGGGCCAACTTAGGGGTCTAAAAAGTTCTACCTGATGTGGCCACTGTCCTCCAGTAGCTTCTAGCCCAGAAGGGAGCTTATACACATATATGAATGTCTATAATTAAAAACAGTATGTAATAGGTGCCGTAGGAATAATGGAGACTTCAGGATCCCTGAAGAGGGAGAATTCCTCTCCAGCAAGATATCAGGGAAATTATATCTGACATTTTTGGTATCTCAAAAAACATCCCCTGGTCTCTGATTTCAGACACAGCTGTAGAGGATAGTTCCAGCGCAGCTCAGGGTCATGCTGACAGCATCCCACTTCAAACTTGCCCGTGGGTCTTTCTGCTTCAAGGCTGTCCTCTGATGCTGTAGGAGTCGGCTTGGTCCATATGCAAGAGCAGCCCAGAAGTGTGTGGAAGATACTGTCCTTCAGGGTAACCCTGAACCAATAAAAGATAGGAGCTGGTAGAGAAAGGCTCCAGGCCCCAGTTCTTTGAATCCTGGTTACTTCTGAGAGGTATCCCATAGCTTCTTAGAGACTCCTGTGGAGTCAACCTCTCATTGCCCCCCCCCAAGTAGTGATCTCAGTTAAGCACCCCCATTTTGGCTTTTCTTCCATCTCTGCTTTACTCTTTTTACTTTTTCACTGAGTATCTTCATATAAATTTTTGTCTCAGGCTCTGTTTTCGGGAGGGTCACTGTGGAACAGGAGCCATTTGAACTGGAGTCATCCACAGACCAAGACAAAGAGGAGGGAGAGGATTTGGGTAGATGACACAGTGGGAGGAAGGCATGAAGAGCACAGTACATATCTGGAGTAGTAGTTTCAGGCCTCCTTCTATCAAGAAGTAGAATCTGTTCTCCACGCCTTGAATCTGAACTGGACTTGTGACTGGCTTTGTTATTAAAATACTGCAGAAGTGAGTGAGTTCTGAGCTTGGGCCTCATGGGGCTTTGCACAATTCTGCTCTCATTCTCATGAGCCTGCTGCTGCTGGGTTTACAAGCCAGGAGTACCCTAGTGGAGGATGAGAGACCACATGAAGCAAAAGCAAGCTGTCCCAGCTGAGGCACCCTCTTGACCCAAAGCCCCTAGCCAGTCTGGCAGCTGAGCATGAGGGAGCAGAGCTGGATGAGAAGAATCTCTAAGTTGACCTCAACCCAAATTGCCAATCTGAAAAATGGTGAACTGAATAAATGGTTATGGTTTTAAGCCACTAAGTTTTAGAATAGTTTGCTATGCAACCAAAGCTAATTGATATGTTTGGGGTGGGGGGTGGGGAACTATCCTGGTTGGTTAGAAGATGACTGTCATGACTTGGATTGGGGTAAGTTGGGGTAGGTTTTGAATGCCATCCTAAAAATTTGGAAGTAATAAAGTGGGTGAGGAGATTCTGTTGGAATAGATGGTTGGCTGACCACCAAATATTTGGTTTCCCATTCTATAGTGTAGAGCTATTCCTGGGAGCTGGCTGTCCAGCCAGAGACTGTTCCCCAGTTCTCCTTGCATATGACTTGTTCTCTCCAATGGGATGTGAGTGCTAGGAGTGTGCGTAACCTCCAGGCTAAGATGGCGAGGTAGTAAGTACAGGATCCTCCATGCGCTCCCTCTGCCCCACATGGTAGTTGGATGATACAAGCTCAGCCTTGAACACAGAGGATGATAGAACCCCAAGATTGATACAAACTAGATTCCTGAGTCTCCCCTTACAGAAGAAACATTCAGCAGAGTGGACTTTCATGAACAAAAATGAAACATTTATCATGGTAAGTCATTGAGATTTTTAGGCTGTTTGTTAGAGCTTCTGGCATTACTTATACTGACTAAATGTAGGCAAAATCATAGGCTTTTGAGTTGGGGTGTTATACCCCTCAAAGCAGTGATTTGGATATGCTGGCTTTAGCAGACAATTGCAGGGTGAAAAGGCTCCTGTGCTGTTCTGTGTCTAAGGAGACAATGCCCTGATATTGTTTGGCCATGAGAAGAAAAAGGAAAGCACCAAAGTAGACAATCCTTTCAAGTTAGACACCTTTTCCTTTCAGGGGAGGAAACTAGTTAGATTGTGAACAGTTTCGCATTGCAGGAAAGTATTTATGTCTAAATTGCTCTCTACCTTTTTAGTTGTGAGTTAGGAAACTGTTCTTGACATTTTGGGAATGGAATCTTAAAAGGCCAGTTATTTAAAGTAAACACGTCTGAAGGTTCTTTTAAAGGATGGTAATTATAATCATAATCATAATCTTAATCATAGTGAAGCCTGACCCACCAGTGAGGCACTGTTCCTTCTCTGAGTCTGGGGATCCATCGCTCCATCCTCACCATGCACTGCTGTGCTCCTAATCTAAACAAAATGGATGCGATTATTTCGCTGCTTGGTCTTTGTGAGTGAGGAGACAGGTCCTCCTGAGGAAACATGAGTTTCCTTCTGGAGTTTTCTTGGGGAACATTTAGATGGATTTCATTTTTTACCTTGTTCGTCTTGGGAGCAATTGCATGTCTGTCTCTGGAAGTGTTTGGAGCCACATGCTTCTTCGAGAGGCTCATCCCTTAGACTTGCTCCTTGGGACAACAAGCCATCCTTAGCATCTTATAGCTGTGGCACTGCTACCAGTAGCTTGGCTCCCTTGTGCCATCAGTGGCTTGGCCTAGTCTCTGCCAACCACTCCCTACCAGACTTCCAAGGCCAGGTCTGTCTCCGGCAATGAAAAGTTTGTAGAACATCCCTGACTCCATCTGCCTGTCTGGTTGGCCATTTGCCTATTGCCTGTGGCCACATCACCAGACACCCGGCCTGCTGGTCCCCTGATGTTGGCCCCTCTCCTGCTCCAGCCTGTTTGTCAAGTCTCCTTGGCCTGGCCTGCCCCAACCAAGCCCAGATTTTGACACTGTCCCAAGGGCGCTGTAACTCTTCAGCTGTGCTTCATGGTGGCCTTGGAGTGCTTCCATCTCCCACCCAGTGCCCAGAGGCCCCTGGAATACTGAGAGAGTTTTGACCCAGACCTGGCTCACCTCATACCATAACGAACCAGTTTATTATAGCATGCAGTAAACTTCAAAGCAGCTTGACTCAAATTCTTAAAGGGCCAGTTCCAACCACTTCATGTCACCTCAGCAGAAGCATAGTGCAAATTATACTAAGAAACCTCTTCCTAGCATTGAGGTGGGCAAAATGTGTCTTCAGCACCCCATAGCATCCACTTGAGGTCTTTCAAGGCATGTGATATTCTTTTAAATATCTGAATTAATATTCCATAGTTATAATTCTTATGTTTTTGTTTGTTCTCATTTTAATGAACCTAAGAATAACATCAGGATGGAAATATTGGCTGCTCCTGCAACAGGAAGTTGGTTGATAATAACAGTAATGATGATGATGATGGTAACACTAACCAATATTTACTGAGCATCTATTATATACCAGGGTCATTTTAAAATAAATTATATACACTGTCTTAGTGAATCCCCATGATATCCTTACCCTACAAGGTAGATATTATTATTCTCCCATTTTATAGATGAGACTAAATAATTTGCCCAGAAAATACCACTGAATAGCCAAACTTGGAATCCAGGTCATATGGCACTAGAGTTCGTGCTCTTAACTCTGTGTTATCCTGTGTCTCCATGTGTGGCAGACAGACCGCACAGGGATGGTTTTTTTCCCTCCTGATTACATCTGAGAACAATGATGGTGGGATTTTTCTTCAGTAACTGAAAAAAATAATTGGGAGTTATTTATTTATTCTGTTTAATTATACCAGTGAGTGCCAGCTCTTCAAAGTGGAAAAATTAAAATCACTTTATGAATTCTGAAATATAAAATTCAACCATGATTTCACCATCCTGACAGAACCACTGTTAATACTTGAATATTCTATTTGGTATTTTTACTTTCAATGTTTTCTAATATTATATTAAAAACACAACTAATTTTAGAAGGTACAGAGAATTAAAAAAAATACAAGCCATCCCAAGTTCTACTATATTATTAGCTTTCTAGATTCTGTGTGTGTTGTGTGTGTATGTGTGTGTGTGAGAGAGAGAGAGTTGGATCATATTGCTTTATAATCTGAGCTTGTAATTGAATAGTATTTTGTAGATATCTTTCATGTAAAAGAATAGTCTTCCATGACACCCCTATTAGTTTCTATTTCAGTGTAACAAATTACCACACATCCAGGAGCTTAAAACAACACCATTTTTTATCTTGCAGTTTCCATCGGTCAAGAGCCCAGGCCTGGCTTAGCTTGAGCCTCAGCTCAAGGTCGTGAGGCCACAAACATGAGGTAGGCCAAGCTGCTTTCTCATCTGGAGGCTCGACTAGGGAAGAGTCCACATTTGAGCTCATTTTGGTCCTTGGCAGAATTCATTCTCTTGAGGCTACATGTCTGAGGGCTCCGCTTCTTTCCGGTTGTTGGCTAGAGGCTGCCCTGAGGTCCTAGAGGCCATCAGCAATCCCTGCCGCGTGGCTCTCTCCAGAGGCAGTTCACAATATGGCAGTTGTTATTCAAAGCCAGCCAGAGAGGCTCTCTAGTGTGTGCTAGCAAGATAAGTATTGTATCTATGTCTGTATCTATCTGTCTATACCTGTTTATATCTACATTATAATGTAAGAATGGTTTGCAATGACGTCTGATTCCATTGGAATCCCCTTTGCCATATTCCGTTTGTTAGAAGCAAGTTGCAGGGCCCACCTGCACTCAAGGGGAAGGTATTATGCCTGGTGTGAACATAACCGCCCTGGGATCTGTTTGCCACATATCATATGTTTATTTCATTTCATTTTACACTTTTTAAAGGTTTTATTTAACTCATTAAAAATATGAGGGAACCAGGCAGATGGCTCAAAAGAAAATCCAAAGTGGCACCAGGGTGGCTCAGTCGGTTAAACGTCTGACTCTTGATTTCAGCTCAGGTCATGATCTCAGGTTCATGAGATGGAGCCCCAAGTGGGGTTTGCACTGGGCATGGAGCCTGCTTGGGACTCTCTCTCTCTCTCTCTCCCTCTGCCCCTTGCTGCCTCTAAAATAAATAAGTAAATCTTAAAAAAAAAAAAAGAAAATCCAAAGAATAGACACATTCATAGATCAAGAATATTGAAAGGAGGCTGCATATGGAGGCAAAACTACTCTTCCACAGTGCCCCTTGAACTTCTACAGGACAGGACAGGATAAGATTTGCATGTCTCTAAGCAGGAGAGACTCTACATTGCTATGAGTGATATAGCTTGCAGAATGGTAAAATAACTCCCCCAGAATCAGAGGCAGATAACATGGAAGGGTGTGCCATGCACCATTTAAAACCAAGCCATGCTAGTTCGGCTTTTTGCTGTGCTATAATTTATTTAATGAATCCTTTATATTTGAAAATTAGTGTTTCCATTTTTTTTGTCATTATAAAAACGGCAGTGATCACCCTTGTGGTTCAATTTTTCATATACCCTTAATTATTTCCTTTCATGACTTTTAAGATTTTGCTGGGTCACAAAGTTCACACATTTTAAAGCCAATTGCTTGTGTTGCTAAAATCACTCCCCAGAGTAATTCCCCCCAGTGGTGTAGGAGGGTGCAGGAGGCTATTTCAGAGAACTAAGCTGGGTTAATATTGGTCAAGTGCTTCAAGAATGCTGGGCAAACTGAAAGACCATATGTAGGTTTTGAGCAAAATAAATTAAACAGTAAGATGGAGTAGTTTCATCCTTACAACAGCCCTGTGAGGTAGGTTAATGGGATGCTCATTTTATAGAAGGGGAAGAAGAGGCCAGAAGGGTTAAGGAGAAAGATTACTGAATTAAATACCAAAAGAATGAGGCCACATCTTAGCTCCTTGACCTATCAATCATAGGACTTTAAGTATATTATTTTTCCTGTCTGAGTTTATTGTCTTCTCTGTCAAATGGGGCCAGGAGTCCTCCATCCAGGGAGCTAATGCCAGGGCGAGTACTTGGAAGGGGTAGCCCAGGGATCCTCATCCTGAGCTCCATGGTGGAATCACCTGAGGAAGCTTGGAAACCTCCAGATGCCTGGTCCCGGCCCGGAAATTCTGACAGGATGGGTCTGGGTCACGGCCTGGGCGTCAGGAGTCTTTCAGCTGCTGGAGCTGCCCACACTTGCAAGGACTATTTCTGTATAGAGCTACAGAGAGCAACATCCAGTTCTTGCTCTCTGCTCCCAGCTGTCAGGAAATGGCCCACTAGGGTCCAGCTGGAATCAAACCTCTGTCTTCAATTCTCAAGTCAACTTGGTCTGCTAAGTTAGTTTGGGAAGCCATCAATTACCTGCTGTTTTACCCTCTGGTATGGGTCCCCGGGCCGTGGGCTGTCAGCGTCAGCCATGCTGGCAGGGCTGCTTTCCAGTGGAGCCTGCTGCTGCTCTTGCTAGTTTTCTAGAAGCCATCGAAGATCTCCTCACATCAGAGCTTCAGCTCCCTGCTGCCTGTCAGTCACAGCTGTGCGACTGCGGCCGGGGGACCAGACGCCTGGCTGCCCGCCACTGGAGCTGGGTAGCAGATTTGCTGAGGTATCTTTGGGTCCAGGCCAGCCTTCCAGCTCACCGTGAGGGCTGGGGACAAATTTTTCCGAGCCAAATGCAGCTCAAAATGAACATGATCAATCAGGGGAATGAAAGCCTTGGTCAAGTTGTCCCAGCATGATGGAGAAGGCCAGCGCCGGCCCTTGTCTTTCTCCTGCATCTGATAAATTGTGAGACGTCTAGGTGTCTGCCATTTCACTGAGGTCAGGCACTACCCAGTGACAATGGGGAAAAAATGCGAGGGTGGAGAAGTTTCTGGAGAAAGACAAGGAAGAAAATGGAAAGCTCATATTTAACGTGGGTCTACTATGCATCAGACATGGTATTCACACTAGATACGTAATCTCATTGAACCTGAGCCTTATGACAACCCCAGGAATGCGACGTGGCTATCTCTATTTTTAAGGCGAGGCAGTGGAGCCTTAGAGGAGAAGTGTCATTGTGAGGTCCCACAAGAAGAATTCACTTCCAAGCCTGTCAACCTGCACAACACTTGCTCTTTGGACACTGCTTCCCAAACTGAGGAAGGAAACGTTCAACCCAGGTAACTCATATTTTGTTGGTTTGTTTCTCATTAGGATTCTTGTCAGCGGCGCCCATTCTTGGCTCAGTTGTGAAACACCGAAGGTTGCTTTTGTCGTGGTTCTGCTTCCCTGCTGAATTAATTTAGGTAATATTAGCTGCGCTCATAGGTCAAGCCCTGAACCTCGGGGGTTTAGCACAGCACGCATTTACTTCTTGCCGGCACAAATTCCGGCTGACCAGTGAGGCTGGGGCTTTTGCTCCCCGCAGGCGTGCAGGGGCCTGGATGCCTTCCTCCGGCCCCCTGCTCTCCTCTAGGGCTTCGGTGACACCCCCTCCATCCTCTGCCCCTGGAAGGCAGGGGCGGGAAGGGAGTGGGGGCTATCTTGTAGGAGGTTCTATGGCCCATAGTGAGGACAGGTACACCACATTTCTGTCTGTGTTCCACTACCCAGAACACAGTCACACATCGATGCCTAACGCGAGGAAGGCTGAGCAATGTATCTAGCTGTGTGCCAGTGAAGACAGGAAGTGGATTTTCGTGAGTGTACAGCAACCCTGGCCACAGCTGGAGATGCCCCTGAAGTCTCTTCATTCCCGAAGCCTCTCCCTCTTGACCTTATTCATGCCCTCTCCAGAACCTCCTCTTGTCCTTCATGTCAGCTGTCCTCTGAGTGACAAGTACCTTCCACCAAATTTCTGCCCAGAGTACACAGACCAAGGGTGTACTTGGCCATGCCTTTGCTGAAGGTCTTTATGAAGCCACCTCACGCCCAAGTGACACCTGTGCCACAAACTGTGGGCCTCTCAGAAACTATCTGGCCCTCCTTCTGCCAGCCCTTCAGAGGAGGGAGCCGATAATGGAGAGGTTGCCGACCTTTGGCTTAACTCTTCATTTGGCTAATGATGATGAATGTCCCTGTCTCTGAGTCTGAAAGCCCCGGCTGTTTTTCCTGCAGCGTCTCCTCCTCGATGTGTTTTCTTTTTCCTCAGCTCTGCTAGCTTCAGACCCCAGGGAGAAGATGAGTTTTACAGTGATGGACGGTAGGGATTTTTCACACCTGCCAATTCTGACATCCCGAGTCAGCGGGATCTGTGCTGCCAAGATACATGATTTAGAGGCGCTACATTAAGCCTAAAAATGCTCCCTTAGTATTTTCATGATCTTCAGTGGTCAAGGACAGTTAGAACAGAATTTCTTTCAGAACAAGCTGGCAAGGAAAAGCGCAGTCAATGTCGACTGAGAATTCTTTTGTTCTCTCCCCTCTCCACGTGAACGTGCTCCCACGCCCTTCCCCAGTGTAAGCCCCGGATGAATGGTCAGGACTCAAACCTATGGGCCTTTTTTCATGACACTTGGCGGAAGCACTAGGGCTAAGCCAAGCAAAGTTTATGTCGGAAGCTACCTTCAGTGGCTTACAGGAGACCTCTTAGCATTTTAGCAGAGAAGGCCTTGGTCCAGAAGTGTCAGTGATCTCACAGTGCCCCACCCAGATTGTGGAGAGACGGGGCAGGCACTGAGGCGAGACAGGCCCGGTCACACTGGGACTTGTAGCCTGGAGAAGGAGTCGGGCTGGCCCAGGTGCCTGTCACTAGGTGGAAAGCCAAGATCCTGAGGCTTACCCTGCTCCTTACCTAAATCAAGCCCGTGGGGAGCACAGACCCTCCCATCCCCCAGTCTTGAGGCTGTGTTCCCTGGAAGCAAACTCTGACCTGAGCCTTCTGGGGACAGTGCTGTATTAAAGACTAAGACAGGAGTGGAAGTGGGCTGGGGAGGGAAGGAGGCAAAGCAGGGGTGAGGCAGGCAGCAAAGGCCACAGAGATGACTGACTCTACTTTGCAGGGGTGTTCTTTACCAGGCTTGTTTACACCCAGTGCCTACTGGTGTGTCCCCAAGGCACTGTCCCTGCACAGCTCATTGTTCCCTCTCAGCAACACAGCAGGCCCCAGCAGCCTCCGGCAGCCCATCGACCGAGCTGCGGGCGCTGGTGGGCAGGCGGGAAAGCCCACCGGACACCGCAGGCCACCATGGGGAATGGCTCTGACGGGATCTGGGCGGATTATGGATGGTGCCTGACTTGGCGCCAAGTTGGAGGCTTCCTTCCTCTTCGGGATCAGCCCTTAATATCAACTTCATCTCAGGAGCTCAAAGTGAGTTTGGTCTGGACCCTATAACTCCCAGGGATGGCCTGGGCCGGGGAGACTCTGAGTTGTAGTTGTGGGGCTTCCAGTCACCTCTCTCTAGGCCAGTGCTTGCCCTACAGAAACTGAATGCAGGGGAGAACGGTGGCTTGGCGTGTGGAGCCAGGCCGTTAGAAACTAACTTATTGCCCGTTCTTTTCACTGTGGGAAAAGGACTGCGATTTCAGATCTGACCTGTCACAGTCTGCGTTCAGCTTGGCCGGCACTCTGGCGGCGGGAATCCATGTGTGCGGGTGTCAGTCGTCCGCGTGGATGGTGTCTAGGCTGACACTCCTCTCCACCCGGTCCCATCTGCAGACCCGTGGGCCTCTCGGACCCAAGCCCCACAGGGCCTCTCCTCAGCACTCCTGTGATGCCTTGCGCGCACTTCTCTGGTTGCCAGAGCCACGTTATTTAACAATGATTTGTTCCTACGCCTGTCTCAATCAGCAGCTTGGCTCCTTGAGGACGGAGCCCATGTCTTACATTGTCCACCTCCAGGGTTCAGCTCCATGCCAGGGCCTAGGGTAGGTGCTTCGGAAGTACTGGCTGCACGAGTGACTCCTGCGGGAGAACTGAAGGCGTACCAGAGGGACAAATCGAGGGCATGAAGCTAGAACCATGACTAAAAAGGAGATGAAAGGACTGCAGGAATGTTCAGTGTCTTCAGCATGCCAGGCCCTGGGGACACAGGGTCGACACTGAGGCAGCCCCCGAGTTAGGGCAGTTTAGTTGAGCAGGTGAGGCACCAGCACACCAGAGTTACAGGACTAATCCTGTATTGGCCACAAGGCCGCCGTGTAGCCTGGTGGAAGGAGCCATGTCTTCCTGGCGTGGTCAGAAATTTCTTCCTGGAGGAGGTTCCATTCGAGTGGGGCTTGAGGGAGCAACCATGCCCTTGAAGAAAAGCAGCTGAGGTGAGAGCAAAAGCAAATGAAGCCACAGTCATGCGGAAAGAGCTCGTATGTTCTGAGAATTCTGAGTTCAGTGTGGCTTCATGTGCACCAGTAGAACTCACCAGGCATCTCCACACCTCCTGGTGACCCAGCAGGACTCTTCCCCTTCTCTCCACCAAGCCTTCCCTGAGCACTACCAGAACAGGCCAGTTTCCTCTCCTATACCCTCCCTCTGGGGACAGAGGCACTGATGAGCCCTGAGAAGGTCCAAAGCCCCGGATGGTGGTGGGAGTGGGGGTAGAGGAGCAGGAAGAGCTGGGGGACCCAGGCATGAGGGTGCAGCACGGAGGAGTGCCTTTGGCTCGGCACACCAACTCACTCCCACAAGCTGAGGCCTGGGCCCGAGCGGCGCAGTTCTACTTGGGGGCTGCCTCCCTGCTGTGGAGAAGCAGGGCAGTCCTCTTCTCCTCTGGGGCCATCTCAGAGTGGCCTCAGCTCTGGTGGCCTAATCTCAGCTGTATTCACTTTCTATCACGGCTTGAAAAATTACAACAAACTTGGTGGCTTAAATAGTACAATTTTAGTATCTTATAGTTTTGTAGGCAGAAGTCTGATGTGGGTCTCCCTGGGCTGAAATCAAGGTGTTGGCAGGGCTGTCTTCTTTTCTGAAAGCTCTAAGAAAGAATCCATTTCCTTAACCTTTGCAGCTTCTAGAGGCTTCCTTGGCTTGTGGCCCCCTAACACCCTCCCCAGGGCTGCATCTCTCTGACCACTCTTCCATCCTCACAAATGCCTTTCTTTATGGTGCGAGAAGCTTTTCCACTTTTAAGCACTCGTGATTGTGTTGGGCTCACTGGGATAATCCAAGATAATCTCTCCATCTCTCCTTCAAGTAACCTGAATTACATCTGCAAATTCCCTTTTTCCATGTAAGGTAAAATATTGACAGGTTCTGGGGATGAGTGTGTAGACATCTGTTGTGGGTTGAAATGTGTCTCCCCAAGGGGATTTGAAGTCTTAACCTCCAGTGCCTGTGAATTTGACCTGATTTGGAAATAGGGTCTCCACAGATGATCAAATTAAGATGAGGTCATTAGGGTGGGCACTGATCTGATATGGCCATGTCCTTGCAAAAAAGGAGACATTTGGGGGCACCTGGGTGGCTCAGTGTGTTAAAGCCTCTGCCTTTGGCTCAGGTCATGATCCCAGGGTCCTGGGATCCAGCCCCGAATCGGGCTCTCTGCTTAGCAGGGAACCTGCTTCCTCCCCCCGCCCCGCCACCTGCCTCTCTGCCTGCTTGTGATCTCTGTCTGTCAAATAAATAAATAAAATCTTCAAAAAAAAAAAAAGGAGACATTTGGCCACAGAGACATACACAGAGAGAATCCCATGCGAGCACAAAGGCAGAGACTGGGTGATGCATCTACAAGCCAAGGAACACTAAAGATTGCTGGCAAACCACAGGAAGCTAGGAGAAGAGGCCCAGAACAGATTCTCCTTCACAGCCCTAGAAAAGTAATGCAACATCTGGTGGAGGGGGTCATTATTCCTGTGCCATTAGGCGTCTGAATTTAGGAAACGAGTAGAGAGCATCCTGGAATCAAGTAGTGTCCTACCTATAGCTCATATGACTCTGAAAGAGTATCAGGAATGAGGGAGAAGTTGCCCAAGAGCTTGGTCATGAATGTGTCTGCTGTCCGGGTCTGGTCTTAGCTCTACAGGCCTGGTCCTCCTGAATGAAAGAGGAACAGACATTTTGGAACTCCATTAAGCAGTTAACTGCCAAGCTGTGGGGGTACGGTGGGCTAGGAGGATGGAAGGTAGGGATGGGGATTGTTCTTTGTAGATAAATTATTTATTGCTTAGTTAAATACTAACTGCCTCCCCATAGTTGTAGCCACAGAGGAAGGCCATAGTTTTTGTTCTGGGTAAATAAGTGAGGCATGCAAGTGGAAGAAATAAAGAAGGCCAAAGGCCCAAGGACAATTTTAAAACATAGTTTAATATTCTAAGATGCACTTATGACCTAACTTGACACAAAAACACACTTACCCTGGGGGCTTTGTCTGACCATTCTGACCATGTAACCTTGTCCGTTTATGTGGTAGGTAGCTTTCCTGCCCCAGCTGACCTTTTGTTCTTCTAGTCCTCTGCTCTAGTCTGTCAAAACAAAAATGTAAAAAGAAGAAAAACATAGAACAAAAAGCAGAACTGAGTTGCTTCTTACTTTTTTTGCTGATGATAATATGATTGTATTGAGGTTGAATAATCACTCCCTTCAGGGATAGGTGGGCCATGACGAATGGGAGCAACAGTGCTAGACTGTTATCTTCTGGAAGGAGGTTTCCTCTCCCTCTTCTCCCATTCAGTTCTTCCTTGTCTCCAAGTATGCTGCCTTCATTCCAGCCTGGATGTGGTCCCTACTCATGGACTTCATGGGCTGCTCTCGTGTGACCAGAAGTCCTAGAGACTCTTTGCTCCTTGTCCACCCTTGTTCTCCTAGGGGGAAGCATAAGGAGTCTCCGGTAGGTTCCCTCTGTCGCTATGACTCTTTTCTGTGAGAAATTGTTGTAAAGAAGTTGGTGAACAAACTTTAACACCTCATGCTGTGGTAACTTGCTGAGATGGCCACACATTTTCCCCCTTTCCTATGTCTGCACTCTTGTAGTATTTGTGGATCTTGTCTGGCCATGTGACTTGAGTCAGTCCATGGGACATGGTGACATAGAATAGACTTTAAAAGTGCCTGTGTAATGGGGCTTGCTGCTCTTTCCACTGTATGAACAGACCTGGGCTAGCCTGTTGGAGGGTGAGGGACCATGTCGGGAAGAACCAAGGTGCCTCCGCTGACATCGGCCAGCCTCCAGCTGACCTGGCAGCTGGCTGATGATGCACAAGCAAGCCCAGCAATCAGCTGAGGCTGGCACAGAGCAAAAAGAAACCTGGCTAGCTGAATGCAGTTCAAATTGCCATTCCGTAGAATCATGAGCTGAACGGTTGCTGATTGACCGTTGGCAATGTGTGAAACATTCAGGGTATAATTGGTGCTCAGTAAACATAAGTCTCCTTCTTCATCTTCCTCCTATCTCCATAATTGCTCTCTCTCTTAACCTGATACAGGTAGGGCCGTTCAGGTAAAGCTACGAATTTAGCCAGCTCAATTGGACCTATGGCTTTTTGTTCCTTGTGGACATCATCTCCTTGGCCAGCACAAGCCATGCTTTGACTGATGCTCTTTCCATCGGTGGCAGAGCATATTACCAAAAATGGCCATAATATTCCCAGTCCCACATGTTCTTTCAGAACCTTGCCACCCCTCCCCCACCCCTCATCAAGAGGTGGAGTCCGTTTTGCTTCCCCTTTGAACATCGGGTGGGCTATTTTTTGACAGCCTCGACTAATAGACTACAATATTAGTTGTGACTAATATGAGACTTCCAAGGCTAGGTCATCACAGGCCATATAGCTTCTGCCTGGCTCTTGCTTGCTTTCTCTGTCTTCCTCTCTCCTCCTCTCACAGGCGCTGTTGGAAACTTGAGCCACCATATAAGAAGTCTGGCTACCTGGTGGCTGCCATGTTGGAGAAGCCTCAGGGAGAGACCACACAGAGATAGAGAGGCCTAAGGAGCCCCAGCTATTCAACACCCAGCCATTTGAGTGTTCCCAGACCAGGCACTAGGCATCTGACTGAATTAGCTTGTAAGAGGACTCAACCCCTTCTCCCTCTCTAACTGCAAACCAGGAATAACTCGACCATTTCCTTTTTTTGGAGTAGCAGGCAAATTTTCCATGACTGTGTCTGGCATAGTCGCCATGTTGTATGTTGTTGACAAATGTTTTCTTATATACGCAACCACATTGATAACTCAAGGCTGGTGCTGGCTACGGGTGCAGAGAGCATGAGGACTAGTCATTAGAGGACAACATACAGTCAGAACTGACAGAGATAGAAAATTCGGAGGGGAATGCTAGATTAGTGAAAATCCGGAAGATTTTTGTTGTTGTTGTTAATTTTTAAAGGATATGATATTCAGGACCTTTAAAATAGTCACACTAACAAAGATGTGTAGTCCAGTGCCTAAGAGCCTAAAGACATTCAATATTAAAAATTAATAGCTAATGCTGAGCACCTACTGTCTACCAGGAGCTCTTCTAGGTGCTTTCCACGTATTACATAATTTAATCACCACAACACTACCATATGGGAAGTACTATTATCACTCCATTAAAAAAAACATGCCAAAGATCACACAAGTAAGAAATGAGATAGTTGGAATTTGAACCTGGCAGAGTGGCTCAAGTCCATGATTGTACAAGCAAACTGCACTATTTCTCAATAATTGTTAAACAAACAAATGTTTCCAAATTAACTTCTAAGAAAAATATTCTCAGACAAACACTTTCAGTAAATAAGGTTCATAAGCTAACATGGACATCTTGGAAGACTATAAGGGAGATTCTGATTACAAATGTTCAGGAAAATTTCTGAGTAGAAAAATTTTAACCCTATTCGCAAAATTGGGAGTATTCAAATTATGAACCAAATATTCCATTCTGTGAACAACCAGATGTTGGATTTGTGTTTTATCCAGTTTTTTAAGTATGAGGAAAAACTTATGCAGCTATTAGGAATTAAGAATAAAAACTGGTATAAAATATAAGTAAATTATACACTTATTAAAAACTCCTCCATAAAAATTTTGGCATAAGCATACGAAAAGTAAAACAATACCTATGACCTAAGCTTTATTAGACATATGGATCAAATAACAAACTTTGGTTTTAAGCCAGCTTATGTGCTATGAGGAAGCTTTCCCTCCAAAACAGTTCCAGAGTCTGACCCCTTGTCACGACCCCTACAGATACCTCCTTAGTTTAAGCCAGCATCTTCTCTCGCCTGGATTTTGCAATAGCCTCCTGACCAGACTTCCTGCTGCCAGTCTTGGCACCCTACAATCCGTCCTCCACACTGTAGCCAGAGTGACCTTTAAAAGATGGAAATCAGATGCTGTCTCCCTTCTTTTTAAAACCCTCCAGTGGCTTCTTGAGGCACCTTGCCCACCTCTCTGACTATTCTGGACTCATTCTCCCTCTGTCCTCTGGCCCAGCCATGCTGGTCTTTGTTCTCTTCCTTGAAAACACACCTTGGAGACTTCGAATTGCAATTTCTTCTGCCCTCGGGTCTTCACCTAGCTGGTGCCTTCCCCTCATTTGGGCCTCAGCAAAGAGGTCACCTCTTGAGAGAGAGAGGTCTTCCCTTGAGTATCTTTCCCAAGTTTGTCACCCAAAATCCTCCATCCCCCACCCTTTGTTTCCTTTATTGTACATGTCGCCATTTGTATTAGCTTGGTTTTTTATTTGTTTTCTTCTTGACTTTCTATCTCTCCCTGTATTAGTTTCCCCCTTTATCTATTTTATTATAGGACAGACTACCTTAAATCTCAGTGATATCAATCATCCCTTATTTAATTACTCATGATTTTGTAGAATGCCAATATGGTCGAAGCTCACCTGGGCCATTCTTCTTGGGCCAGGCTTGGCTGATTTTGCCTGGGCCTATTCACACATCTGCTGCCAGCTGGTGGGCCAGCGGGACTGGCTGGTTTATTATGGCTTTTCTTGGGAAAGCTGGGACCCTGGGGCCTCTCTCATGTTTTCTTATCCTTCATGCTCCAGCAGCTTAGCCCAGGCTTGTTCACATGGCAGTTGTAGCATCCCTAGAGCTTATGTGCAGAAGTTTCAAGGTTCCTTGTACTCTAAGCTAGGAATCGACCCACTGTCACTTCTGTGACCTTCCTTGATCAAACAAGGAACTCACAAGGCCAGCCCAGATTCAAGGCATGTGGGAATAGACTCCTCCTCTTGATGAGAGTTGCTGCAAAGTATGGTGGCCTTTACTGCATGTCAGCACACACCCATTGGATTGTAACTCTGTGGGAGTGGGGCCTTGGCCCTGCTGCTTGGACAATACTGCTCAAAAGCCTAGGACTTGCTACATTCTGGTCAATCCCATATTCATTCGTCACTTCGGTTTAAGCTATTCAAGATGTGGCAATTCTGCCTTTCATATTAACCCACTCTGGAATATAACCACCAACTGGGAAACTGTCGCTTTAGAGAAAAATTACCCAAGCTGGAATGATGGGAGGGGAGGGGGGTAATATGAGAAACGTCAAATTAAAGAGTGAGGCTGAAAATCTGTCAAGTTCTGTAAGATAAAACTCTTCTCGAAAGGGCACATCTGCCAAGACTGCGTTCGCACAGGCAGTGCTGACTGGAAGTGAGGTCAGCAGGAAGCTAGTGTCCTCCCTCCCAGCCAGGCCTAGGGAGAGAGTGGAGGGGTTTTGACAAGAACTGAATTGGATCCCCAAAGCCAGGCCCTATATCCTATCCTAAAGAAAAAGAACCCCCGTAAGTTTGGTGAGGGATGCTAGCAAGGGCAACTTCGTCTTTGCTGTGGGCTCAGAATTAGGCTCTGAAGACCTTCCCCATTCTCACCTGACACATTTCAAAGTGGACTCCATCCAAATACATTCTGTGTTTCTGAAGGAAGTCATTAACTTAGTCAGCCCATCAGTAAGTATTGACCTACCGTATTTGCAGTGCTGAATATCCTGGGGACATCGAGGAAGTGGGGCTCCTGCCTTCAGAGAACTTACTGGGGACATCAAGGAAGTGGAGGTACTGCCTTCAGAGAACTTACTGGGGACACACAGGCCCTGAAAGTGCTGACAGTGGGCCTGTCAGCTGGTGGCACTCCCCACAGCTGGGGCCGTCAGGGTTTCCTCAGGGGAGGATTGGCGGGGCGCACCTCCATGTCTATCCTGACTATGATTTATTGAACAATTCAGATGCGCGGGCATTCTGCTAAGTGCTTTATGCTAACATCCAGTTGAATCTTTACAATAAGCCTCTCTGGAGGTGAGTACTATTAGTGCCGCTATTTTATCAATGAAAACTAAAGCTCGGGACGCCTGGGTGGCTCAGTTGGTTAAGCGGCTGCCTTCGGCTCAGGTCGTGATCCCAGCGTCCTGGGATCCGGACCCACATCGGGCTCCTTGCTCGGCAGGGAGCCTGCTTCTCCCTCTGCCTCTGCCTGCCGCTCTGTCTGCCTGTGCTCGCTCTCTCTCTCTCTCTCTCTCTCTCTAACAAATAAATAAATAAATATTTAAAAAAAAAGAAAACTAAAGCTCAAAGTTACAGGACTAATTAGAGGCCAAGCCAGGATTTCCATGTATGTTTGTCTAATTCCAAGCTAGAACATTATCCTGGCTGTCCAGTGTAAGATTATCAATAAGAAACATGAACAGTAACATTTCTTCTCCTCCTCCTCCTCCTTCTTCTTCTTCTTCTTCTTCTTCTTCTTCTTCTTCTTCTTCTTCTTCTCCTTCTCCTTCTCCTTCTCCTTCTCCTTCTTCTTCTTCTTCTTTTTTGTAACATTTATTCTTACCACATGCTGGGATTTTCGTGTATTCTTTTTTAAACATTTTCATTTGTTGTTTTTTTTTTTTAGTTTCTTTTCAGTGTCATGTATTCTTTTATTCAATCCCCACCATAAACTTAGGAGATGGTTACAGTTATTATGTCCGTTTCACAGAGAGGGAAACCAAGATCTTAAGATCTCGGGGATATCTTAAGTCCTTGCTCAAGGTCACAAAGCAGGTCAGGGTGGCCCTGGTTTACCTCATAATTTCATGAGCTGATGGTGACCCTCCTGTACTTTCTCATTCCGGGTGCTGGTCTGGTCCCTCAGGAGGAGAACTGCCACCTCCCCATAAGCACCTCTGAGACACATTCAGTGAGAACCCTGGCTCTTTCCAATAAACCCTTCCCACTTGCCCTGACACCATTCAGGTTGGACCCATCATGAATTCCATTCCTCAAGGTTTTCTAGCTCCCCACCCTGCTGGAGTCCTTATAAGCCTTCCCCTTCGCTCCTTCACTGTTGGAGGATGGCTCTGTGGGAACTGCCTCCCTGCTTTGTCCTTCGCGGTCTCTCCTCCTGAGCAGTATGCGGGGCCTAGGGCACATGGCCAGGGAGAATCCAGGCTGCCGGAGGGGCCCTCCTTAGCAGCTCCTGAGAAAAGATCTTGAGCAGCTAACCCAGGAATGTGCTCAGAATCCTGCAGCCTCCAGTCAGCTTTACTTCAGGCAAATGAAAGCTGACTACAGAAGAAGGGGGCCAAGGAAACTCAGCCCTACACACATCATGGCCATAACACCAGCTTCTATCTTAGATGACTGCAGCTGGAGAGGCTCCAGGAAAGACTGCGACTCACCCTCTCATTCTGCTTAGGATAGGACTGAAGCTCAGGGAGGTCACGGCTAGTACAAGGTCACATAGCCCTTTAGTGACAGAGCCTGGCCTAGAGCGCCCATGCCCAAGGCACTATTCTTACGGCAGGGGTTCTGGCCTTCCTGTCCTTTGCAGACCATCTTCACAATTTTTGCCATATCCCCATGCCATCAGTGCTGTGCTTACTTAAGATTTTCTTAATGTGGACTAATGTCTTGAGCAAATAAAATTTATTGAAAAGGGAAGTTTCAAATTACTAGTTTGTTCTGGTTTTACATTTTGCTAATAAATACATCACATACAAAATTAAGGCATTTGGACCCCTCTGGCAGTATGCCTCCCACCTTTTTTTAAATGGGCACTTAGAGGGAACCATGAGAGGGAGCTCTGGGTTCAAGTTTCTTCTCTGTGACTTAACAGCTGCCATGTCACTGGCAAGTTCCTTCACCTTTCTGTGTGTCCATTTTCTCATCCGTGGGGTAAGAGTGAGCACCACGCACCCTGCCTGCACTCCCTATAGAGCTGACATGAGAACTGACATGGGAAGATAACCGGAAGAGCGTTACTCATTCAAATAAGCTCAACCAATAGAAGTTTTCATTCTCACTCTACTTATGAGATTTATTGTTTTCCCATTTATAGTAGAAATAGGTCTCTATTTGCTCATCTTCAAAGAGATGTGGAGGTCTCTTGAGTGCTGGCTCTATCCTTTTCCTGGAAGAGAGTCTCTGAGCAAATCCCCTTTTGTGGCCTGCCTGTGTGTCCTGCGGTGTGCCTACATCCCCAGGCAGGTGATGAATGTGGGTTTATTTTCACACAGCTTGGTGAAAAGACTTTCCTAAACAGAGTTTAAGTCTCCAGCGTTAGAGAGGAAAATCTCCTAGGAAAGGCTCACCTGGTATAGCTTTGGACAAGGAAAGGAGATGCTGACCTATAGCTAAGAAATCCGATCTGAGTTTCTGGTTGTGAAGTGAAAGGGTCACAGAGACAGCGACTAGAATGCTTTGTCAGCCTCCGGCCCTTGCTCGCTGGAATCAGAGTAGATTTCAACAGAAGTAACTACTTTTCCAATTTCGTTTCTTATCTAGTCTCTGCATTAAAAAATCTCAAGGATTTCAAATTGCTTGAAGACAGGGATGTTTGGTGTGGCGGGGGTGGTGTGTGTGCGCTTACCATTTATAGTACTTATGTTCCAGGAATTATTCTCAACAACCTATGAAGGAGGTACTGTTAGTAGCCTCACTATATAGATGAGGAAACTTAGGCACAGAGAAGTTGAGTGGCTTGCCCAAGGTCACACAGCTAGTATGGGCAGGTCTGACTTGAACCCAGACAATCTGGCTCCTGAACCCCTGCGCTTAACTACAACTTTGTGTTGTGCAATATAAACGTATTAAACTTCCAATTTCAAACATCTTTCAAGGCCTAGTTTCAAGGGTTCCTGTTGCCAGGAGCCTCCCCTGAGCTCATACAAGAGAAAACTCTTCCTAACTCCAAATGCACTTTCTCTATACCTCTTTAAAGGTATGTACCACTTTCTAGCTTGCATCTGAATGATTTTTATGTCTTATCTTCCTTTGTGTGTATATATATGCATGTGTGTTTCTGTGTGTCTGTGTGCATGTGTGTGCCTCGACAGTCATCAGTGCTCGTCACCAAATATTTCTGGCTCTCCACTTCCAGGCATATGGTAGAATTGCATTTCCTAGCCCCCCTCTGGTAGAGCGGTGTCATTTGACTTGTTCTGGTCAATGATTGTGATCAGAATGTATGTGAGTCACTGCTGACCTGACCAATGAATCTTCTGTGAAAATTCTCTGGTATTTTCCTTTGCTCTGGCACACTCACAGGCAACATTTAAGACAGTGCCTGTCTGTCTGTCTGAGTTTCTAGGCCACAAAGGGCAGAATCCTTTTGTCAACCAATAATGGGCATATACTATGAGCAAGATTTTATAACTTTGTTGGAAGAGATATTTGTTGATGAGATATTAGGGTTATTTGTTACTACAGCAAAACCTAACCTATCCTGACTGATCCAGTTATCAGGGTTGGGTGGGACAAGGGAGGTGGATCACAAAGGAGCATGTCAAAGGAAAGTTTTGGTGTGATAGAACTGTTCTGTGTCTTAATAGTAGTGGTGGTTACACAACCATTTGTATTTGTTTTAAGTTATACATCTATATACCACAAAGACTGAATTTATACATAAATTATTTCTAATTTATGTATAAATTAGAAATAGAGTTTGGCACACCCTGCTAATTTTTCTTAAATCCTCTCACTTTGAGTATTTAAAATTCCTCTGGAATCTGTACCTGTCGGAAGTAGGAGTGTGTGTGTGTGTGTGTGTGTGTGTGCACGCGCGTGCGTGTGTATGTTTCTGTCTCCTGAACTCAGGTTTCCAAGGGAGCAGAAATTATCCGTGCTCATATAATTCCTCCATCTCCGCCTCAGCATGAGTCACCCTTTTGTTAACAGGAGACAAGAAAAGTCTCTGGAGGCATTTTAGCCTGAAGTGCTTATCCTGCCTCAGACTGCAGTGCCAATCTCTCATCTGGTTTTCCACTAATTATGCCCACTGTTGTATCAGCTTGGCTCCCCCAAATAATTCTTTGGGGTGGAGTAGCCAGCTGGTTCTGTCATATGTCCTGGTGTCCACAAATCCATAAGTGAGGGGGAGGAGAACAGGAAAGAAGAGTGGCCTGTTCCAGTGTTCCCTGAGGTCAATGGGGGAGCAGCTCTCCCTTGTATTTGTTTTTAACTTTTAAAAATTTTGATATGACATTTATATAGTAAAGGGTATAAAGTATACAAATCCTTGTTTTGCTTGATAAATGTTTACCTGTTTATATACTCGAGTTACCACAAGCCAGATGAAGACATAGAACCATTTCCAGCACCTTGGATTGCTCCTCATGTCCCTTTCAGTCAGTAACCATCTCCCACTCCCTCCAGGGGAAACTATTCTGATTGCTATCAGCATACCTTAATTTTGCCAATTCTTGAACTTGATATAAATAGCATCACTCAGTCTGTACTCTTGAGTTCAGCTTCTGTAAGGTTCACTCATATGTGTATATCAGTAACTTTTTGCTGGCTAGCGTTCTATTGCATGAATGTTTAACAATTATCCATGGTCCCATTGATGCACATTGGGTTTTGATAGTTTGGGGCTATTCTGAATAAATCTGCTATGAACATTTTTGTACATGTCTTTTGGTGGACATAATAATTCATTTTCTTGAGTTTATGCCCAGGAGTAGATAACTGAACGATAGGAGCTGCATTGTTTTGTATTAGTAGATGTTGCCAAACAGTTTTCCAAGGCAGTTATGCCATTTTGTCGTTCTCTCAGCAGTGTATGAAAGCCCCTGTTGCTTAGCATCTTGTCAATGCTTGGTATTGTCAGTGTTTTTAGTGTTAGCCATTGTGGTGGGTGTGTGGTGGGATCTCACTGTGGTTTTAATTTCTCCTTTGAAATGTACATGTGCTCCCTTACTGTTGCCACAGTTTCTGCTAGAAGCTGTTGTTGCCACACTTTCCAATTTTTTTTTTTATTGGTTCAGGGGTATGGAGAGAGAGTGGCACTTGTAGGTGATGGGCTGGTAGAAGAAGTACTTTCATTAGGAGAGGGGACTTAGGAATTGTCCCAGCATTGCAATCCAAAAGGGGATAGCATCTATGTGTCTGTTTTCTTGAAGGCTGTCCCCTCAGAGAGCTGGCTCATTATTGACAGGCATACTCATTCCTCCAAGAGACTGTGCTTGAGTTATGACAGGCAGAATGTGTCCCTCCCCTGGGCAGATGGGCTGCTCTGAACCTTTTTGTGGAACTATATGAGTTGGCATGGCATTTCCAGTCATTTGTTTTCAGAATGACAATGTGTCAGTTTAACTACCACTCCCTCAATACGTTTGTCAATTGGAGGAGAAAGTAGAAAAAGCCCAAGAAACAAATGAATGCTTATGAAGATGGGGGACACCAAATCTCACCTTCGCCTTCTTATTTGGTTTGTTGATGACCCCTTCTGAGCACAGGCATCTCTAAAAGAGAAATCTATCAAGCAGAGCTACCAGGCATCTTACTGCCCAGCTTCTCAAGCCAGTCCTGATTTATGGTGGGAAAATAATGGAGAAACCTGGGGATGTGTAAACAGCCCAGAGTGCTCTCTGGGCTTATTTTGGCCAGCCTGGGCCCCATACCTGTGCTAGCCCAAGGGAAAACCCATCAAATTGCTAGCAAATGGCACTCATGGGCTTGGGAAATAAGGATCTGGGCATGAATGCAGACTGTGCCACTTACTAGTTGTATGACACTGGCATGTTAATTGGCATCACAGAACCTCAATTAAAGCACAAATACTGATATTTATCTCACAGGACTTTTGGGGTAAAGATTAGTTGGGGCAATAGATATAAAAGTGCCTAATATATATGGTAGGTGTGCAATAAGTATTATTGATCTAATAGCCAAAAACTGGAAACAGTTCAGATTTTCTTGAACAGGGAAATGGTAAAACAAACCATGGTACATACAACCCATGGAAAACTAATGGACAGTGGAAATGAAGGAATTTCTGATACACATAAATGAATCTGCAGAGTACTATGCCGAGTGAAAAATATTCTTTTTGGTTTGTTTGTTTGTTTGACAGACAGAGACCATAAGTAGGCAGAGAAGCAGGCAGAGGGAGAGGAGGAAGCAGGCTCCCTGCCGAGCAGAGAGCCCGATGCGGGGCTCGATCCCAGGACCCTGAGATCATGACCTGAGCCGAAGGCAGAGGCTTAACCCACTGAGCCACCCAGGCACTCCTGAAAAAATATTCTAAAGGATTAGTGTTAGCCATTACATCATGTATGATTCCATTTATATCACATTTTTGAAATGACAAAGTTTTAGAAATGGAGAACAGATTAGTGACTGCCAGGGTTAGGAATGGTATGGAGTGGTGAGAGAAGTGTGTGTGGTCATAAAAGGGCACCAATGGGGCACCTGAGTGGCTCAGTCAGGTAAATATCTGACTCTTTGTTTGTTTGTTTCTTTGTTTGTTTAAGTATCCAACTCTTGATTTCATCTCAGGTCTCGATGTCAGGTTGTGGGTTCGAGCCCCACATTGGGCTCCATGCTGGGTGTGGAACCTACTTGAAAAAAATTAACACACACACACACACACACACACACACACACGTAAAACTGGAGAAGTCCAGTTAAGATCTGTGGACTGTATCAATATTAATGTCCTGGTTGTGGAACAGTATTACAGTTTTATAAAATGTTACCATTGGGGGAAACTGGATTAGGAGCTGACAGGATATCTCTGTTATATCTTAGAACATCATGTAAATCTACAATGATCTCAATAAAAATTTCAACTAAAAATACTACCAATCTGTAAGTATTACACTGGATTTCAAGAAGCACTGTTTAATAATAAGCTCAATTTAATAACTTAGGAAAAAAGAAATACACTGCCTCATTAAATCTATTTATAGATTGCAAGATAAATCCTGACTTGAGAAATACTCCAATGTGTGTGTGTCAGTGTGTGTGTGTGTGTAGGGGGAGAAATTACAACTGAAATCAAGGAAATGTGATAGTTTCTAGCAGCTCCTCTACCCTCTCTCCAACTTCCATCTTCTATTTCTCTTCCTTCTTCCTGCTCTCTCTTCAGATACCCACCGCTCTCATTAAGCCTAATTCCCCCCAAAAAAAAAAGAAAAACCGAGTCACACTAAGGTGTTGCTAACTTGATTAGTTAATTAATTAATTTGCTGCTTCTCCTTCATTTTGCCCACCCCCTACAACTCATCTTTGATCCCTAGTACAGTGACTTGTATATAGCTCTCATTAAATATTTGGTGAAGCTAATGAAAGGACTTTATTTTTTTTAAGATTTTATGTATTTATTTGACAGACGGAGATCACAAGCAGGCAGAGAGGCAGGCAGAGAGAGAGAAGGGGAAGCAGGCTCCCTGCTGAGGAGGGAGCCCCATGCAGGGATCAATCCCAGGACCCCGGGATCAAGACCCGAGCCGAAGGCAGAGGCTTTAACCCACTGAGCCACCCAGGCACCCCTAATGAAAGGACTCTAAAAGAGGATTACTACTTAGGTGATTCCTAAGTTAGAAGAATAACTCCATAATGGTGAAATGTTTATCACCTTGGCACCTGGTTGAGGAAGGGAATTTGGAATGGGACCTTTCCTGGCTCTATTCAAATAGAGCATCAGAAGTTCCTGCCTAGTCTAATCTCATCTACACACAAAGCTTATCTTTTCCCAAATCTGTGTTCCAAGTTTTTAAAAAATTAGCCTAAAATCATTAAGGGCATGTACATGTTGGGAAATCAAATTGTCATTAACACAAATGTGACTTGCGGTGGGTGTTCTAGATCCATCAGATGATGATTGATGATGAAAATTTTGACTTCCAATTCTAAATTTATGATCTTGCTTATTCTATCCCAGAAAAATGCTTTAAAAATTTTGTATGTGGTGTATTTGAGGCAAATATTTAAAGATTTCTCCCCTTAGCTTCAGAATTCCCCTCTGGATAATGATAATCAGCTTGAATTCAGATTTATGCAAAATGCAGTAAAAATAACTCAATATTTTAATTATTGGCAAACCAATTTTTATTTTCTTAGAGCAGAAATAATTAAAACTAGAAGCCACAACTTCCCATGACTTTTTCAACTTAGCTTAGATATTAGAATAATATTTTAAAATATGATCCAAATGCATTTTCCCTTTTTTATAGGTAGTTTTTATTAAAGAAAGAAAAAGAATAACTTGCTGTTCTTCTTTCATTAAGATTATGCCATAAGATGTAGGCTTGCTGTCCTGGGAGGAGGTAGACCCAGCATAGGACAAATTAATCATTGCTTAGCTTTAAATTGCAACTAGATTTTTAAAAACCCTTACTGGGACAATAGTCTTCAAAGCCAGAATAACACAAGAAAGAAAAAGGTTCTCTTAGAATTCCCAAAATTGGTCTCTTACAAGACAGAAATCAAAGCTTAGAAGGTTGACCATGAAAAAGCCATAGAGTAGGAAGGATGAGGATACAGTGCAGGTAAGGGAAGCTCCCACACAGGAGAGAGAATGCCCTTCCAGTTCTAAGAGGGGTAGCTTGGCACAGAAAGGAAGAATCAAATGTCCCTCTATCTGCCCACACTTTCCACTCTCCAAATAGGATATAGGGGCAGGAGTAAGGGCTGGTAGAAACACCCACATAGGCTTGGGAGGATATAAAAGCATCAGGGTAAGAGGCTACCTCATCAGGCACATCCTGAATTAATATGAGCATCTCAGGAAATCCTGCAATAGCATTGTGTTTTATCTTCCTTGATAAGGGAGAAGTGAAGGAACAGCTGCTTCATAGTTTTGCATACTCTAGAAGGCAGGAGAGAGTTCCTGGGCCCCTGACTTGGGCATAGAAGCATTGAGAGGGCAGATATACTTGAGAAAGCCTGACTGAAATTTGCGGAATTTGGGGACCTTGAAATGGAGGCAGTGTCAAGGGCCACAATCAACAGCACAATGACCAAAAGATCAGCTGCCCCTCAGTGGAGACCAGGGCAGGATACCAAGTGGCTGCATGGGCCAAGCCACCCCAGAGAACAGTAGGAGGACCAGGCCATCTTCCCCCAACCATAAAAATGCACCTAGTCACCATATTGGGGGAAAAAGAAGAGGAATAATCCTTCATAGAGAGGCAGAACTCTGAAAAACTATGTAACTATCTGAAAGAAGTTATTAAAGCAAGAAGAAAGAGATATCTTTAATTAACATCGTCAATGAAGATAGGAACTCAAGAGCAAGAAATAAAGAAAGTTGTATTTCTGTACATCCCAGTTTGCAAGTTGTAGATGTTGACACCAGCACACTTTTAAAAAAGTATAATTTATTCAAAGAAGAATGGGGAAAGGAATTGTGGCAAAAGTATGGGAGCAAAGGAGAGGGGTTCCGTTTCAGAGAGTCACTCCTCAGTTTCCTGCTTGGGTAGGTGGGCAGTGCTACTGACCTTCCTAAGTCAGGAAATTAGGAGGAAGAATGCAGATTGTCAGGAGAACAGGGAGTGGCCGTTACTTTGGGGTTATGCTTGAAGATGCTGCTGGGATAATGAGTTGGAGATGCTGAGGAGGTGGGGGTCTTCTTTTGCTATCCTTGTCTCACACAGCCATCCACCGTTTCTGGGGTCTGCACTTGGCTCAAGGATATTGACACACTGAGCCTATTGTCCCCACAAGGTTGTACTTCACATTCCTCAGGTAGACTTCTCTCCACGGAAAGCTTTTCATTTCTCCCTAGACAATGTCATCTTTAGAGAGTATCTTTTTACAGTGTCTAGGTAAGAAGGTTTTCCCACTCCCCAGCCTGGCTGCTGGGGTCATTTATTGATGCATAACAAATTACCCCAAAACTCAGTGACACAAAACAACTACTTACTATGCTCATGAATTCTGTGGGTCAGGAATTTGGACAGGGCACAGCAGAAATGGTTTATTTATCTCTGTTACAACAGTAGGGCCACAGAGGCCGGTAGTGACTTGACAGCTGGGGGCTAGAATCATCTGCAGGCTTGTCCACTAAGCATATCTGGAACCATAGCTGGGGTCATTGGCTGAAACTCCTATACATGGCCTCTCTGTGTAGTCTGGGCTTCCTTACAATATGGTGGCTCAGTTTCAAGAATGAGCCTCCCAAGAAAGAGCCAGGTGGAAGATTCATTGCTTTTTCTAATCTGGTCTTAGAAATCATATACCACTTCTGCTGCATCCTGTCTGTTGAAGCAGTTACAAAGGCCCACCCAACTTCAAGGGGAGGGAAAATAGACTCCACCTCTTGATGGAAGAGCAGGAAGGTTCTAGAAAAGCATGTGGAACCAGAAATATTGTTAAGGCCATTTTTTTTTGAAACTATCATCTGTTTCACAGGTCTAGTCCCTTCCTCAGTAGAAGATTTAGAATACTTCAACCTATTTCTTCTTCACCCCCTCATTTTACCAGCATCTTATTCCACATTCTTCCCAAATGAGTATTCTTTTTGTGTCTCTCGGGGCCAACTTCCCCATACATTCCTTTGACCCACCACTCCCCACTCAACCTGCCCCTGTTCCTCTCCTATAATAAAACCTACTTGCATATGCAGGTATCCCATGGCCTCCTTCACATTCCCCTATAGGAATTGGGGCTTGGGAAACTGATGCAAAAAATGCTGATAATCTGGCTACTGTTATTGCTGTAAAAACTGCCCTTCATCTCTGACACAGGAGTCTTGTGTCTTCTGCCCCATCCATAAAGCTGTGGCAGGCTAGCTTGTTGGTTTGCAAGAAGGGTAAAGTTTTAGACCTTTTGCAGTTCTTGACACCTACTCTGTGCCAGGTGCTATCACATACAATATAGCTAATCTTCACCATAATCCTGTGATGGAGGTGTGAATAGCCCCATTTTCTAGGTGAGGAAATGGATTCCTAGAGGTTTAGAAACACCCAAGTGAGTAGAAAGGTTTGGATTTGAACTTAGGACAGTCTGTTTCTAAAGCTGTGTTTTTCCACAGCTCTGTAGCAATCCTGTGGCTGTAGCTACTCTGCTTCATGGAAAGAATGAGCCTTGGTTACTTAGTCACTGTATCATGTCTCAATCATTGTTCACCTACTGTAGAGCACAAAGTCGCTCCAAGAATAGCCTTCTACTTGACTTGTGAAATCTTTGGAGATTCAGGGCTATTTGAAACAAAAATCTGACTCCTCACTGTATCTGATTTCTTTGTGGCTTTTTACATATATTTTCTCTGTTACTGCAAAGTTCCACATGGCATTTGAGAATCTGGCAGTTGGTAATTTTTCTCAAGGAAAAGGAAAATTGTTTCTCAAGGAACAAAGGAAATTTGTTCTTAGAAAAATAAATCTGTGTATGTGACATGTATACCAACACATATATACAATGGAGCAATCTATTCACGATTTATTTTTATATAGAGGACTGCTGTTATGCAAATATACACAGACCCATTCTATGCTTTAAAGACATTTTCTATATGGAGAACTGGAGATGGCAGGAAGGAGGGAGAACAGAAAGAAAGACAGGATTGCTCAGACACACAGAACAAGTTTACCTTCACTTGACTCTTTTAAATGTCTTTGGTTGTTGTTGATGATGATTTGGAAGCATATTTGATATTTTAACTCCACCTTTAGAAGTAGAGCTCCAAAAGCTAGTGAATGTCTGTTGTGGCTTCTTGACGTCCACATTACTGGAATTCCACAGTAGCATCAGAGCCCCTTTGTTGAAGAAACTGGATAAAATAGCAACAACATCTGAAGTCCCCTAGACCCCAAATCCACTTTAAAAACCATCCTAGAGTGATTTCCTTCCTGTCATTAGTGATAACAGATCAGATTAACAGTGATGATATTTCTTGTGGTCTGCCACTGAATGCTCTGAGGTATGGGCAGCTTCCAAGGTCCAGGTGTCAGGAAAAGAAAAGGAAGATCAGGGGTCAGTTGGCTTCATACCTAAGCCTTGAATGGAGAAGCAACTGCTGAAGCCTCCACATGCTTTCCCATCCCCCTCCAACCCGCAGACTCAAGTCTGATTGTACCATGTTCACCAGAGCCCCCTGGTTTAATTAGCATAACTGTGGCTGGGAGAGCACATGGCAAAGATTACAGTTTCCATGACCTCACTGATTTTGGAAAACACTGATATTTCAGAAAAAATATATATTATTTCCTTCTGGGATTAAGAACAAATCTAATAACATATACAGGACGCCTCCTCTGAGCCTTCTCTTACCATCCCCCCAACCCCCAAGTACTGATCCTCTTTTCCCCTTTACCACAACCAAATTCATAAATCCATTTGAATGAATTCAGCGTTTAAGATGACAGACATGAGCTGCTTATCAGCAATCAGCCTAATAGATATGATCCATTATCTCCTGCATCCCACTTTTTGGAAATGACTGTGCAATGCCTATCTCTAAAGGGACCTCCCTTTCCCAATAACCCCAGTTGGACAAGTAGGTAATTTTTCCCCCCATGTAATTCCCCTCTTGGGGAACTGCTATAGTGGGAGGCAGCAAAAGGAGCTCCTTTTTAGCAGACTCTGTTGGTTCCCTGTCCATATCTCTTGAACTCTACCATTTCAAAGTGGTCCCACTGCCTTCCAAATGGCAGCATCTACATCTCTGTAGATGTAGAAGAGGCATGATGACCTCTTCTGGGACACTGGGGCCAGTACACTCCTATATGTGGCAGGTTTATAGTGCCAAGGAGTTAATGCCCCTGAAAACAGCCTTCAGCTCATGTCTCTTGGCTGTAGGGGTATGAGTACCTCAGCTCCCTTTCCCCTCATGTGGAATAGATTTTGAGACCCGTATTTTATACCATTCCCCAGAGCTATCTTTTGGGATTAATTTCCAATTATCTATTGTGGGTAGATGGCTTGATAATGTACTCCTTATTGGATGGCTTCTCTTCTCTGAATCACTTTTCCACTCTCCTATTCATGTTCCTAAAACCTCCCAAGTAAACTACTTGCACTGAACTATTGGGGGAACCCTTACTAAGATACCCTCTAAAAGTTATATAATACTATTAAGGAAGCTTCCCTTAACCCATTCGCTGAAAGTGCAAGGAAGGTTAATGATTCTGATACCCTTTACATGCTCCACAGAGAAGGGGAAACTCTGGCAAAATTTCATATGAGGAAATGCATTAATTTTCGCTTTCCATTGACCAGTTATCCTCAGAACAAGTCAAGCAGCCCGTATTGATTTTGGTAGTTTTTGAATGCTTGCTTGCCAGTTGGCCTGTATTTTTTTTTTCTTTTAGAGAGAGATGGAGCATGAGTAGGGGGTGGGGGCTGAGGGAGAGGGAGTGAGAGAACCCCAAGCCAGCTTCATGCTGGGTGCATGCGGGACTCAATTTCACATCCCTGAGATCATGACTTGAGCCGAAATCAGGAGTTAGACACTTAACTGATTGAACCACCCTGGTGCCCTTGTTGGCCTGTCTTCTTTACCCACTTTCATCTCTCCAAGTAGATAAAGTCAAAAGTATTTCTGTGATGAAAATTGTCTATTGCCTTTATATATAAGATATCTGAGTTTCAATCCCAATCCTCCCATTTGTGGTGTAACTGGACATGTTTTAAAATTCTTTAGTTCGCTTGTCTCTAAATTCAGGGCAAAATGTCAGTTTGGTACTTCACTCAACAAATATTTTTGAGCACCTAATATATACTGGTTTTGTATTAGCTCCCTGAAGTACTGTCATGATTAGTTTATTCCTTCATGATACTCACAGCAGAGATGTTGTGGGTTCTGAAGTCAGACAGCTGAGCTTTGAATTCTACTTCCATTAGCTTCTGCGACCTCACTAAATGTCTGTTTTTCTTTCTCAGGTGGGACCAATTTCCTCACAGGGTTTGAAAATTAATATCTAATGGTTGAGATGAAGCATATAGGACATTGTTCCCAGTACATAGAAAATGTTTAATTGGCATGTAAGACATAAAAGGATTAAGATAGTTAATATATATTGAGTGTTTACTGCATGTCAGTCACTGCTTAAACATTTTATTTTTTTATTTTTAAAGATTTACTTACTTTATTTTTAAAAGATTTTATTTATTTGTCAGAGAGAGAGAGAGAGCAAGAGCGCACAAGCAGGCAGAGTGGCAGGCAGAGGCAGACAGAGAGAGAAGCAGGCTCCCTGCTGAGCAGGGAGCCCAACGTGGAACTTGATCCCAGGACCCTGGGATCATGACCTGAGCCGAAGGCAGTGGCTTAACTGACTGAGCCACCAGGCGTCCCAAGATTTATTTACTTTAAAGAGAGAGAGAGTGTGAGCAGGGCAAGGGGGGAGAGTCAGAGGGACAGAATCTCAAGCAGACTCCCTGCTGCGCATGGTGCCCAATGCGGGGCTCCTTGCAAGGCTAGATGTGGGGCTTGACAGGGGGCTCTCTCCCAAGACCCTGGGATCATGACCCAGGCCAAAATCGAGTTGGTTGCTCAACTGACTGCACCATCAAGGTGCCCCTGCTTAAACATTTTAAATGCATAAACTCATTTAGGTCACCCCAGAACCCTTAATGATAGACACTATTCTTTGGTACTTTTACAAATAGAGAAATACTGAAAGGGCAAGTAGCTTGTCAAAGGCCACATAGTTAGTATACAGAACCAGGATTTGAACCTCATTGTTCTGGATGCAGAACCCACATTCTTAACTCTTCCGCCTTCATGTCTCAAAGTGTGGTTCTTGGAGTAGCTGGTTAGAAGTGCAGAATCCTGGGTACCTGGGTGGCTCAGTTGGGTGAGCATCTGCCTTTGGCTCTGGTCATAATATCGGGATCTTGGGGTTGAGCCCCACATTGGCTCCCTGCTCAGCAGAGAGTCTGCTTCTCCCTCTCCCCCCTGATGCTCCCCCTGCTCATGCTCACTCTTTCTCAAATAAATAAATAAATAAATAATCTTAAGAAAAAAAAAAAAGAAGTGCAGAATCCTGGTGCCCCTCTGCCAAACCTCCTAAATTGCAATCTGCATTTTAACACAATGCCCAGGTGAATTATATGTATATTACAGCTGAAGGACTGCTCTACCCCATGCCAATTGGACTTCAGTGAGTTAAGGGCTTCGGTGGAGCTATGTCTAAGATGCTTTCAGAGCAAAAGTCCAGGAGTAAAATATAATGTACCTTATGGCAAGTCATTAATATACAGCTGCTTAATAAACACTAAAACACACACACACACACACACCCCACCACCACCACCACACATGCACACACACTACCCACAAACATGTCAACATGGTAACATGGGCATGTAACAGTTACTTCTGAAGGCCTTCCTTCCCTACCACAGCTGCCCCCCAAATGCCAGTAGCCCCAACTCATTCTGCACTGGTCATTGGCCATTAGGCATTATTGCTGACAGCCATGTTCTCTCTCACCTTGATGGCCCAGGAAGGGATATGCAGAGGCATAATTGGCTTGTTTTGTTTTCTTCCCTTCTTTGTTGCCATGGTTACTCAGTTCATTTGCATCTTTAAGCTTCTTTCATATTAACCTGAAAACCACTCAGAGGTTCTCCTGCATGGGGAGGGAAATCCGACTTGAAGGGTGAGGCACAGTCCTAATTCCCAGGGGTCTGGGTGAGGGTTTTAGATGAAGACACCTCCAAAGCAGAAACAAATTTTAAGATTCAGCCTGAAATCCCAGTTCATCTGGAGACTTCCTCTTCAGTTCTGGGGTTGGAGTTCTGTGCCTTGCAATATGTGCATGTCTCACTGGCAGAGATTGTGTCTGAAAGCAGGAAAGAAGTCATTATTGTAATGACTCCGTGCAGAGACTATAGGGAGAAGGCACACTTCCCAAGGCAATCCCATTCTTTCAGTGGAGAAAAAAGAAGTTTAACTCATTAAGACTTTATCCCAGATGATGTCAGTCACAAAAGAAACTCAGGGTTCCTTGGCCATCCCTCACACTTACCCTAGTCCCTGGATGACTTTGCATTCTTATTTCAGTAATCTGCCAAATCACTCAAAAACTTAATGACTTTAAACACCAGCCATTTTATGATTTCACATGATTCAGTGGGCTGAATGGGCTAAGCTGGATAGTTCTTCTGCTCATGATGTCAACTGGGCCAGCTGTCATATGGGGGCTTGGTTAGACAAGAATATCTAATATGGCTTGTTGATATGGCTGGCAGTTGATGCAGGCTTTTGGCAGAAAACTCCAACGGGCAGTTGACCAGAGTTCCTTGCTTGCCTTCCATGTAGCCATGTAGCCTTTTCATATGGCTTGCACTTCTCACAGAATGGTAGCTGGGTCCCAGAAAGGAGTAAGTAGTCCAAGGGTCAGGGGACAGCACTGATACTCAGGGGGAAGAGAAATAGGCTCCCTACCTCTTGATCAGCATATAGGAAGATGGTATTTAGGGAATCCTTGGAGACAAGCTTACACATACCCCTTCCTGACCTTTTTGTCCACCTTTCCTCAACTCCTTAAACTTTTCTACTGCACCCTCTGGAATTCTTGTTTAGTCATAAACAAAATTCCTTCTGTTATAAATCTCTGAATGTTACTTTTAGCTTCTTGCTCTACATGATACCTGACTTTCCCTTGAGGACACAGCTTTTCCTGATACCCTCTCAGATGGTGGCTGTATTCTCTCCCATGTTCCTCATATCCCCAAACTGGAGGGTGGGATAAGTACCTATCCTTGCTATTTATTTCTAGTTTCCCAAATCATTCTCTCTTATTCCTCACTAATACCACCCCATCCCCATGGTTGAATGTCAGGTCATCAGGCTATACCACCCACCACTCTTCCCGGTTACAGTCATCTGCCAATTCTGTGCCATTCTCTCTCTTTCCTCTAAAATTGTACTGTTGCTCTAATACTCTCATGTCCTGATTCTTGGGGATTTCCATATCATGTCAATAACCTTTCCAATATTCTGCCTTTCTGTACTTTGACTTTCCTTCTTCCAGTGATTTTGTCTCTCCCCTCCTCAGCCACAAATTCTCATAGCCGTACTCTGGAATTTTTTCATCTCTTTTCATCTCTTTCATAATCTCTGTTCTCCCAAAGCACCAAATCCAAGCAGCTGTTTTGATTCTATGAAAAGTAGAGCTGGAGTATTACAAAATTACCCACAATACCCTTAATGCAGAATGGCTTTAGCCAGCTTATTTAGGAGCTGCTTAATAGAGACGAACAATACCCACGAATAGTGTGCTCAACACTGAAATGAAGAAACCTCTAAATCCACTGGGACATAGTGTAGGGCACAATATAATGGGACTCATGCTGCATTTACAGGCAAAAGGGCCAGGTTTGAGATCTAGCTTTGTTTCTTGGGTGTTGTGGTTCATTGGGCAATTCACTTAATTCCTAGGAGCATCAGTTTTCTTGTGTAAAACTACGATAAGACATTTGGTTGACTCTGACTCACAGGATTGTTTTGAGGATTAAGTAAAATATATATGTGATATTTGTTGATAAATTGTAAAGGACCTTACAGTGATTTATTTATGTAAACTTGTGCCAGAATTTGGTCTGAAGGATGGTATGATAAACAAAGTTTCAACAAGAATACCCCCATTTTTCAGAAGAAATAAAGCTATATTTGAAAGCTTTCCCAGGGAGAGGTTGTTGTTGTAAACCGGTTCTGAGAGATTTTGATACTTGTTCTTAATGTCTAATACTGCCACTTCTGTTCATTTTGGGGAAGCTCATTTTATGACAACTACTCTTAGAGTTTTATTACATTTCTTTCAACAAACATTTATTAAGGGTTATTGTATGCCAGGTACTGTGCTAGGTCCTGGGGATAAACTAGATGGGCAAAAATTGACATGGTACCTACCCTCATGGAGCTTTTAGGTGGGGTAATCAACAGTCTCACAATTGTGACAAAAGCTGAAAATAAGGACCTACATTAGGTAGATCTGATATAGTCAGAATGTTGAAAAGGTTTCTCTGAGGAGCTCAGATCTGATGGACAGTAGGAATCAGATGAAGAAGAGAGGAATATCAATTTTCTATGGCTGCTATAACAAATCACCACAAACTTAGTAGCTTACAACAATACAAACTGGGGTGCCTGGGTGGCTCAGTGGGTTAAGCCTCTGCCTTCGGCTCAGGTCATGATCTCAGGGTCCTGGGATCGAATCTCACATCGGGCTCTCCACTTAGCAGGGAACCTGCTTCCCCCCCGCCCCCGACCCCGCCTGCCTCTCTGCCTACTTGTGATATCTCTCTCTCTCTGTCAAATAAATAAATAAAATCTTTTTAAAAAACACAACACAAATCTATTATCTATGGTTTTGGAGGTCAGAAGTTCTAAAACCAAGCTTTTCAGCTAGACTGCATTCCTTCTGGAGGCTCTAGGGGGAGAATCCATTTCCTTGCCTTTTCAGCTTCTAGAGGCTACCTCCATTACATTCCTTGGCCCTTGGTCCCTTCCTTCATCTTCAAAGCCAGCATCATAGCATCTCCCAATCTCTTCCCTCTGTAATCTCTACTGTCATCATCACATCTTCTTCTCTGATTCTGGCTCTTCCACCTACTTCTTTCCCTTATAAGGACACTTCTGATTACATTGAGCTCACCCAGATAATCCAGGATGTTCTCCCCGTCTGAAGATATTTAGCTTAATCACACCTACAAAGTCCCTTTTGCCATGTAAGCAACATATTCATGGATTCTGGGGATAGGACATGAACATCTTTGGGGAGCTGATACTTAGTCTACCATAGGAGCATTCTAGGTGGGAGGAACAACATGTACAAAAGCCCTGGGATTGGACAGAGCATCTCAAATAGAAGGGACTGAAATCAAGTCAGTGTGGCTGGAGCCTAGAAGCTAGAGGGAAGGTATGACATGAAGGGACTGGAGAGATAGGGACTAGACTATATATGACCTTTTAGGTCATGCCAAATAATTTTGCCTTGAGCCCTGAAGCCATGGGAAATATTGATTTTTTAAGGTTTTATTTATTTATTTGACAGAGAGAGACAGCAAGAGAGGGAACACAAGCAGGGGGAGCGGGAGAGGGAGAAGCAGGCTTCCTGCTGAGCAGGGAACCTGATGCAGGGCTCGATCCCAGGACCCTGGGATCATGACCTGAGCCAAAGGCAGATGCTTAACCAACTGAGCCACCCAGGTGCCCCTATTGATGGGTTTTAAGTAGGGAAGTTACCATGTTCATATTTACACTGAAAAGGTAATTCTGCTACAGAGTATGCAGAATGGCCTGGAAAGGCTAATAATTGAGATGAACAGTGATAATGGTTTGTACTAGATACAAATGGAGAGAAGTGGAAGAGTGGGAGAAATATACAGGAGGAAACTCAACAGGACTTGGTAATGCATTGAAGGATGTTGAACAGCATTTCTGGTCTCAACTCACAGATGCCAGTGACAATCCTCCTCCCATTGTGACAACAAAATGTCTCCAGACACTGTCAAATGTCCCCTGGAGGCACAATTGCTTCTGGTGGAAAATCACTGTTCTTGAAAAACTGTTCAGGAAACACCAAATGAGGTACCACTGTGAAAACAGAGGAGGGTGATGATGAATGGGTGACAGTGAAGCAAGTGAAGAGGTAGGGAGAAGAAGGATGGATGTTTATTTAGCCCCAACTGTGCATCTTGCTAATGTCATTAATGTGTCACAGAAACCTTGTGAAGAGGTAGCCATCACCTTGTTGTGTAGACAAGGAACTGGAGGCTTGGGAACACAATTTAACATTCACTATTACAAGGTGGATCTAGTGATCCATCCCAGGTCTGTCTGACTCCAATACCCATGCTCTTGCTGCCACGAATCCAAGGCTGCTTCTCACTTAGGCCAACAAAAGCCAAAGATGTCCAGGAGCAATTGCCCAATGATGGCTGCTGGTTCCAAGAAGGGAATGCAGGCTCTTCTCTAATGAGCTCAAAAGTCAGTACCCAAGGTCTGATGAGTGCCTGTAGGAAGCATGAGACTCAGGCAGGGTTCCAAAGCAAAATTCCACTCATCATCACAGCTTTAGGTCACAGAATGTAATCTAGGCCCAGGTAGACATAGAGGACTGTTAGCAGTTTAGAATAGGAAAAGTGTGGACAATTGAAACCCACCAGTGATGCCCACACCCCATTTAACTCTGTAGTTCTCTTTAAAAGATTGTTTAATCTTTAAAAAAATTATTTAACTTATATTTTAACAGATAATACATGCACATACTACAAAGTTTAAAAGATGCAAAAAATAAACAATAAAGCATAATTTTCCTCCCTGTCTTTATCCTCCAGATTCTTATTTCCCATCCCAGAAGGCAACCACTGTTATCATTTGTTTTGTGTATATTTCCAGAAATACCCTATATATCGTCACGCAAATATATATATATTTTTTTTTTCATTAATGAGAGCATAATATACACATTATTGAGTGCATAACACACACCCCCTATAAATACATATGCAATATACATAGACAAAGACATGCATGTCTGTATGTCTATCGCTCTATCTTGGAGCACCTTTCATATTGGCACATGAAGATCTGTCTCATTCTTTTTAATGGTTGCCTAGTATTCTATCTTAGGAAGATGGCATAATTTGGTAAACCAGTCTTTTAGTGATGGACATTTATGTAGTTCCCACTCTCTTGCTATTACAAATAAAGCCACAATGAACAGCTCTGTACATACTTTCCCCTCATGTGTAAGTGTATCTATTCATTCGGTTTAATTCATAACCTGTCATTTCTTCCTTTTGCCTGCAGTGTTGGTACTAAGACCAGTATAACTTTGGAAGCAAGAGAAGGAAATAGAGTATCTGAACAAATCTCAAGTATACAATTAACCTTGATAAATCAAGCCTCAGAAGTAAAAATTGAAAGATACCTGATCACATGTGGTAAGTTGAATATGATGTCACCTGGCTTTTGAGGTCCCATATTCCTCATGTGGAAACTAATAAAGCAGGATGGGCCCTCAGAATTCTCTAGTGTGACCCTTTCCCATGTTGTCACATTTAAGACCATTGGGACCATTGGACCCAAGATGCTTATAAATAGCTCAGTTAGATTGAAATGTCGGTCTTTCAAGTTCCAATCCTATGCTCTTTCAAGTACACAAGCACAGTGTCCTTCCCAACCCTAACATTTTGAAACAGAAAAAAAATTATTATTTAAAACCCAAACTGATTGTTTCCACCTCTGCCTTCTAAAGTGGTGCCATAATTCACTGCAGTGAACTAAATCTCTGCTCCCTTCATCAGAGGGACTGTGGAATGAGGGAGGAGGCAGGTATGGATAGTTCAAAACCTCTGCCAGTGGAGTATTTGGCCCACTTTGTAACAAAATCTAGAATAATACTGTGCAGAAGTGGCTGCCCATCTGGGTAGAGGTGTAGAGCACCACAAGACTTTGCATCACATGGTGAATCTCAGGAAGGCCTTGAGATGATGATCCCCAAACTGCATAAGCAAAGAGTTTTAGAAGACAAGTTTCATGGCTAAAGAACATAGAGGGGCAGCCTAAATATTTTATAATGATAAAAATGTCTGATAGTCAATTTTGAGTTGTTTGGCTTTGTTGTGAAATAAACTTGATCCTTAAGTAGAGTCCGTTTTACATACAAATGTCTTTGGTGAATGGTTCTGGGACTATTTCTTTAACTCTACCAAGTCAGGGTGCTGGGTTGACACTGTGATTCTCTGGTCATTTTCTCCCTCAAGTTCACATGAAGACTGTCATTAGCCCTATGCGAACCATTCTGTAAACTACTGCAAAATTCAAGGTAGGAAGATGAGGAATGGAGAAAACTGTTCTCCTTATAATGGGGAGAAGAACCTTTCCCAGGAGACTTGAACTCTCTTTGGCTGGAAGTGACTCTCATTTCTATCCATAGCTGCAAGGTGGATTGAGAAGTGAGTTCCCCAGTCCCTCACTGAATGGCTTTAATTTGTTCTTGAAAGCCCTGCCACTAAAATGGAAAGCTCTTAATTTTAAAAAATTCCATTAATTTTAATGGGAAAATTTATAATATGTTCTGTCCCAATCCCAGATACCAATACAATTTTCACAGATAAGAAAATATATCAAGTAAAGAATGAAAACAAGTCTATATAGGAAATGAAGCACAATTTGAAAGTACATAAATACAGTTTGTACACAAAATAATGTAGAAAGAGTAAACTCGATAGGAATGGTGGCCGAGAAGGTGAGGGAGTCTTGTTTTGGAAGGTGAGGGTTTTTTTTTTGTCTACACCACTTGTTTCACCAGCTTTCCAAGTTCAGAAAGCGGGTTCACGGTTGTTTTGTACTCTAACTGCATTTAAATATCAAGTTATAGCCTAGATATTGCCTCTAGGACAAAATGAAAGATAAACAGGAGAGTGTTTTGAAATGTGTAAAATTGCACATGCATGAAGATTACGGAGATATAAATGAGAGCTTCCTCATCACTCTCACTTGGTGTCCATATGCAAAACAGAACATTTTGGGCTCATTCAAGCATGATGCTCAATTCAAATTTGTTCCATATGATCCGCTCTGACTAGTAAATTTGTGTTGAGTAAAATTGGTGAGTGTGACTTAGCCTGAAACAGAAATGATGTCATATTGCCTCTCAGAGCATATCTGTTTAGTATGTTTTGGGGGTGCAAAAGTCAATATATTGGGGGGAAAGGGAGTCATTCAAAAAGTGGTATAACTTTTCAAGACCCATTATGACAAAAAGTCAGTAACTATACAATCATTATGTGAGTTAAGTCTGTACCTGGAAAGGGGAAATGGAATTGTCTCAATTGGTTTCTCATTTATCATAGTCACCCTTTAAGCCTGGGCCCATTGCCAACCCAAACCAAATTAGAGTGAGTATCTTCTCACAGAAGTGGGGGATGGTGATTAGACTGGCCACTAAGCCTGTTTGCCACAAGATACCTGTTCCCTTCCATGTTGCTTGGAAAGTGTGTATTATGCAAAAAAGTAACTGAGGTTGGTAATACAATTGTTACATGATTTTAATTACAGAGTTAATATAAGTCATTGGTTCTTAAAAATACTTCACTGGCAAGCAACTGGCAGCCAGTTGCTGGTGCAAAGTCCTTGGTATCTCAGTGACAGGCAAGAACCACCCTACATACTGCGGAGAATGGAGCATTCGGCACTTAACTTTGAAACCTGAAGATCTGTCTGCAGCATTTTCCCTCTAGCTATCCAAAGTAGCCTGCCCATTCTGCTTATCACGCTTGGTAAAGGCTCCATTGGCAATCTCCTGATGGCATTCATCGTGAGTATGAAGCATACTCCAAGTCACTTTCTAGATGGCCAAACTTGAAACTTTCTTTTCCTTGGACTTGCTGACTTTGAAATTGAGCTGTGGATTCAAGACCCTTTACTGACCATCTCTTGTGGGTTAGGTACTCTTCTTGGTCCTGTGGAAAATTCAGAGACAAATCAGACATGACCCTGTCCTCTAAGAGCTTATAGTCTAGTAGAGGTGATAAGACATACATAACAATGGTAAAAGGTATAAAATAGTATCTATACCATAAAAGTGGGACAGAAGAGAAAAATTAGGAATATTTATCAATATCCTTAAATTCTTTTATATCTGTGAACTAATAATTCAAATATATTCAACCTAGGGATCCTTGGCCTCCTAGGAAATCCACACTTGAGCTTCAGGTAAATTTCCTGTAAGTGTATGCAAAAGTGTGGTTATGTGTTTGATTGCATTATTCTCAGGAGAGGATTCTTAATTTCTTCTAATTCTGAAACAAAAGCATTGTTGAATTCACTACAGTACTCCCACTTCTAGAAACCTATCTTAAGGAAATAGTCAGACATATAGACAAAGATTTATTTTTAAGGGTGTTTATTATAGCATAATGTATAATAGTATAAAGTTGGAAACAACCCAGATATTGAACAACTGAGAATTATTTAATTATAGTACATCTGCACAATGAAATTTATGTTCGTGTTGAAATGAGACATCAAAAATTAACAACATGAAAATATGCTCATGTTAAAATGTTAAGTTAAAATAAACTTATTCATGGTATGCTCTCAGTTATGTTTAAAAAAAAAGCATCAGAAAGGCTAACGGGATAACATGGGAAAATGTTAACAATGATTATCTCTCTGTGTTGTGGGAATGAGTGATGCTTTCTTTAATCTTTTCCATATTTCTCAAATTTTCTACAATGAGCACAGATCACTTCACAAATGAGAAAAGAATTAAAGTGATACAAAAAGTAGTGCAAGTGGCTTCTTGGCCGTTCTGCAGTGAGATCTCTTTTATTAGGGAAATCAGGGTGGTCTCTTAGAGGAGGTGGCCTTCGAGTATAGCTTTAAATCACGGCCGCAATCTTGATTTTCTGAAGAGCTAAGAGAGAGCAGTCAAGCAGAGTGGTTGAAGATGTCAAGAGTTGAAGGAAAAGAGAGCTCCGTGGAGAAGTTGAGATGTGGTGGTGACCTCATCACTCCCCCCAAGAGGTTCTGGAGTAAGGAGGGCTGGCCCACATTCAGGCAAAAGGTCATTTTGGAGTGTGGGCTGACTCCCAAGGCCTCTCAGGGACCCCCGAGATGTGGCCTATACTGTCCAGAGACCCTCCGCATTCTGTGATAGAAAGTTCAACGTGGGGTTACACTGGATAAATTATGGAAGGCAAAGAGTAATCACAAGTTTGGCAGGTGGACTTCTGGGGAAGGATTAGCCAGAAATTCCGAGAGTGGGATTGTAAGAGTCAGGGAAGGATGGTGAGAAAGCAAAAAATATGTATTTCTTTGTGACTTAAATTGTTTTAAAGCCAGATGTCTTGGTGTGAAGCTGTACTTTTTAATCCCTTATATACCCGGAAGAAAACAAAAGCTAGTAACAGATTGATTAATGCCATATGGAGTAAGATTACACTGCATAATGTTTGCTAGTACAATTTATTATTCTACATTAATTTAACAAGACAATATTTTTTAAGGAACTGATTATGCATTTTGACTCATTAATTCATTTGGGGAATAACACTTAAAAAATTAACTCAAAAAGGGAAACAATAGCTATTTGTATAAAGTAGCCATTTTTTTATAACAGAGGAAAATATTAGAAATCTGCTTACATAAGAGCTCAAGGGTGCTTAAATATATTAAAGAAATGTATCATTGCCACAAAAAAAATCAGTTTATGGGTTTGATAGTTATATGGATACATCAATAAATTCAGGTTAGGAAAAAAGATCACAAAACTATTATGTATAGATTGGTTAAATGTATAGATTGTTATAATGTTATAAATGTATAGTATGTATAGATTGTTAAAATGCATTTGTACAATATGGGGCCACAGTTTTAGCATAAACAATGAATCTTGGAACACTGAAAAAATAAAACAGATACTATAAGGTTAAAAGGGGTTGGGGGTCTGTGCTGGATGGTTTAATTTTGACAAGGATTCATCCCCATTTCTTTTTATGATCTCCCTTCTACTGAGGGGTTAGAAGCCTAGAAGCGACATCTCCTAGAAGCTCTTGGCAGCCATCTTCCAGGATAGAGTCCTCTGATGAGAGGCTCCTTTGCAAGATTTGAATAGCAGAAGAGAAGAAGAGGTCATTAAGACAGCAGCGGGAAGGTGTGTGGGCTTCACCAGACAGTAGGTATGAGGTTGTTCAGCAGCTTCCAGGCATTCTCTTGTAAATTACCCAGTTCAGTGAGGCAGGCAGCTGAGACCATTGATGGCAGCTTTCTACAATTCCTGCAAGTTCCTCGTATCTTAAAAGCTAGGAGCAGCTTTTCCTGACTTTCATTCCCAAGTCCCTCCCATGGTTTTGTAAGCATCTAATTTTCTGAATTAAATCATTTTCTTCTTAGAATACCTAGTTTCTGATTTTCAGACCACACCTTGACTGATACAGGGGTTGTATAATTCCTTTGTTTGCTTTCCATGATAAAGTTGATTAAACAGTTGAAATACACGTTCTACCAATGCTTTATGTCCTGTAGGTTAAATATACTTTAAATATATATACTATGTGTAGTATTCCTACCTAGATAAATTATACAATGCCTCTCACACCCACATCACTATCATTTTTTTAATCTCCAGCATGTGCTCCTTACACAAAATGACAGGAGTGGATCAATAGATGTCATCAAAGTAAGAAAGTAAGAAGAAATCTTATCACTTCTAAATATTTATTGTTTAGCTTGAAATTATAATGATTGTACTTTATAGGAGATTATATGGATCAGTTTACAAATTGACATGAAAACTTTCTATTTCTATCAAATGAGTAAATTGAGATTGGAATTATTATTTATTTGACTAGACATGATCAACATTGCTTTGACAAAAAAAAAAAAGATGCCCAAGCTCTGTACTTGCATGCATAGTTACCAAAAGAACATACAAAAGAACAAATTGTGTGTATATACACATATATCAAATATACATATGTGTGTGATTTTGTTCTTGTAGAGATATAGAAATGTAATTGAAACAATACCCTCTGGCAACTTTAAACACTTCACATCTTTTCCTTTGTTTCCTCAAAACCATTTCATTTTAACACAGGAAAAACATGAAACATGGGGTCCAACCAAGCCTGTAACACTGCCTGCCAGATGCAAAAGAGTCCTTGCACAGGCTGCTATCTCAAATGGCAGCAAGGGTCTGGTAGATGACTTGCAAAAGTGGCCACAATAACTCCTGTCCTCTCTGCATGCAGCCCCCCTTTATAATGTGACTTTGCAATAATTCCCATCATGATATGGAATTCTCCATCTCTTGAATCTGGTTTTGACCGTGTGACTTGCTTTAACTAACTTGAGGTATTAGAAAGCATGATGAAAACAGAGACTTTAAGACGTGCTTCTGCACTGGGCTTGTCCTCTCTTGCTACTCCTGGGAACCCTGTGAATAAGCTTCAGCTGGCCTGCTAAAGATGTGTAGCCCAATTATCCACACTGTCTCAACCAATAGCCAGCACCAACCACCAGAAATGTGAGTGAGGCCACCCTAGACTGACCAGACTCTAGTCAATTACAGCTGCCCACAGTAGTATGCATAAGCCCAGATGAGACCACCAGAAGAACTATCCAGCTGATCCCAGGCCATTTTTGCAAATGACATATCTGATAAAGGGTTAGTATCCAAAATCTATAAAGAATTATCAAACTCAACACCCCAAAAACAAATAATCCCATTAAGAATTGGGCAGAAGACATGAACATACATTTCTCCAAAGAAGCATTATTAACAATAGCCAAACTACAGAGAAAAAAAAAAACTACAGAGAAAGCCCAAGTGTCCCTCGACTGATGAATGGGTAAAGAAGATGTGGTATACAGCGGAATATTACTCAGCCATCAAAAAGAATGAAGTCTTGCCATTTGCAACGACATGAATGGAACTAACGAGTGTATTGTGTTAAGCGAAATAAGTCCATCAGAAAAAGGCAAATACCATACAATTTCACTCATATGTGGAATTTAAGAAACAAAACAGATAAACATAGAGGAAGGGAAAAAAAAAGAGAGAAGGAGGCAAACCATAAGAGACCCTTAACAATAGAGAACAGACTGAGGGTTGCTGGAGGGGAGTTGGGCAGGGGATGGGCTGAATTGGTGGTGTGGGTATTAAGGAGGGTACTTGCTGTAATGAGCACTGGGTATTATATGTAAGTGATGAATCACTAAATTCCACTCCTGAACCAGTATTACACTGTACGTTAATTAAGTAAAATTTAAATAAAAACTTGAAACATTAAAAAAAAAGATATTCACCTCTTTAAGGATTCGCCTCACAAAGGAAGTTCACAATGTATTAAGAAGCTGGAGACAAAGTTGGGAATGATCTTGGGCGGTGATACAATGGGAAAATGGAAATCTATTTGCCTGTGACATTGCTTGTATTCTCACCTGGAATTCTGAGTTAGCTCTTGTATAAATGTTTAATTCTTACTATGCTTGTATTTTTTTCTCCTAAGGAAACTGCGGGTTCCTTGAGGTTAGCAAACTCAGTTTTTTGCTTCATGTTGCTGAGCACAGTGTAAGCTAGATGGTAAGCTCTGTAAAGACAGGTAATATAGCTGTCTTGTTTACTGTAATATCTTTAGTACCTAGTAGAGTACCTGGCACATAGTAGGTACTCAGTAAATAGTGAATGAATGGGTGAATAAATGTGCCATCAGATACCTTATAACAGCTGTTGAATGAAAGAGTGAGCTGATGAATAAATGTATGAGAATGTATAAAGTCTTGAAATCTGGCCCTGGTATGCTTGCAAAGCCCAGGGTTATGCATATGATTGGAATACAGCCCCCAGGAAGAAGGGCTCCTAGAAGCATCCCTCTGTTTTCGTCTTTCATTTACAGAGGCAGATGATTTCTGCTACCTTGATTTTCACTACTTACTCTGATTTACTTGGTTATTAAAAATGGCTTCACTCATTTTCAATTCATTTCATTCCTTTGCTCAGCTTCTCTGCTTTAGGGTTTGGTTTCCCACTAATGGGGCTTGCTATCTCTCGGCTCAATGTGACACTACTCTGAAGACCTTGGAACTGTTTCCATGGTTACTTCTTCTGGAATTTTCTCTTTGGAAACCTTGTGTTCTTTCCTTACCTTTAACTTCCATCTCAGAAATTTAAATACACACCTTAGGGATCTCGAGAGTATTAACACTCTCCCTAGAAATAGTTCAAACCACGGAGGAAAAAAAATCAAGGGCTTCACATTCCTTTTCTTCTGTTATGTGTGGAGTGGGACTGGATGATTTGATGCTGAAACCCCCTGAAGTCCAGAGATCCAGAGATATCCAGAAAAAAAAAAAAAGACAAAATGATTTCCCACGTTGCCAAAGCCATGGACTCCTTTATTCCAATTGGATTCATACCACAAAAATGAACGTTGCCACCATCACCAAAGCCTTTTCTTTCCTCTCTTCTTTTTCTTCTTTTTAAAAACGAGTCTCCATGCTGAACTTATTGCTGATGCATCTGGCCTCGTGGTGCCTTAAATGTGTTACTGAAGAAAAGAGGAAGGCTAGTGGAGATTGGGAAGAACTTCAAAAACTAAACAGATTGCTGAATGAAATTTTACTTTCTAAAATCTTCCACCCTTTCTTCTTCCGGGATTATTGGCTAAGATCTAAATTGCAAGAGACTTCTAGAGAATCATGTTCGGAAACAGACTCATGTTGGGTACACCTGGGATCCACCTGTGGATCCCAATGGCCTTAAAATAAATTTACGAGCTACGCAATCAGTAACGGAGAAGCAACCCCCGGCTCCCGCGAGCACCTCCTTTTTTATGGCTCCCTTCCGCTCTGCCTGTCTTTCCAGAATTGTCTCTCTGCCCTCATTTTCCCCTATGCAAGCCCTTATTCTTTCTTCAAACAGTTTGCAGCAAAGTCCCTTTCCAGCTTCCAAAGGCCCAGACATCAAAATGAGAGGAAGCCATTCCTGGCTCTTTCCCAGGCAGTTCAGTGCACTTCAGATCTCATGCACCCATGTTTGTACCCATGTTTGTACCCCAGGGATGTGCTGGGCTCTGGAAAGCAGAAGGCAGCCAGGCCTTGTCCCTAGCCTCGTCGCTTCAATCTACAATGCGGACGGTTTCACTTGAAGTTTTCTGCCTTCACAGATCTCCATATTGTGATCAGTCCTCATCTGGGCCCTGTCTGGGTACCATGAACCCCTCCGTGGCCCACTTGGGAGCCCCAAGAGCGGCAGGGACAGCAATGGGTTTGGAATCGGGTAGCGTTCTGATAGGCACTCTGGTGTAGTTGCTGTAAGTGCCGAGTGCAGAGCCAGACCATATGGCTTCCCATCCAAGCGTCACCACTTGCTGGCTAAGTCATCTTGGCCGAGTTACTTAGCCTCTTGGTGTCTTTGTTTCCTCATCTGTGAAATGGGGATGATGATCATCGTGGCGCCTAGCTGTCCTGAATGTCAAACCCGTTAACCAAGTGAAGTCCTTAGAATAATACGTGACATACAGTAAGCACCCCGAAGTGTTATCTGTTATCGTTTTCCACATCAAGCCTTCTTTTCTCACTGAGGCAAGTACTGGCTCAAGTCCTGGTCCTCCCACTTTGGGTCAGTGTAATCTTAGAGCACCTCACGTGACCTACAGGAGCCTCAGTGTCCCAGGATAGTTAGGAAGGTTGAACAGCTTATTGAACATGCGAGCCCCTGAAAATAATAATGATTTTTTTGCCTTCTTGGTCTTTATGACCAGGTCTGGGGGCGGGGTAGTTGACATCTCTTCTCTCTCTTTGGCCTTTTTCTCTCAGATTCTTTTCTCTTTCCTTCATCCTTTGATTCCTATCACCCTTTTCTGACACTCGGTTCCTGAGGTTCTTATCTCCTGATTCATTTCTTATAGCTCTCATTTTGCCAGATGATTTTATCATCTCATTTCTCCAAGGATGGGAAAAAACAAGGGCCTGAGGAACCCTTAAAACCCTTTTTCTAACTTCCACCTACTAGGCCCTTCTTTGGTGGAAGAGTGTCTGAAGGAAGGAGCACAGTAGGTCTCTTCTTTCTGGGGCCCAGATAATTCCAGTGAGGCCAAGGTCAGCAAAGACCAGGTCTAGGGATCCTCTCTCCTCTCTGCTTACTGGTGCCCATCCTGCTCAGACCGGCCTGCCAACTACTGCCTTAGGGGCTGCCGCCGAGCCTGCCTCTGGTCTGGAACCCTTATAGCCACTCTGGTTCCCTTCCCTGCCATTTCCAGCATGCATACCCACAACTGATGCTGCTGCTTGGGGAGAACAGCTGTTCACTTCCCCCCTGTATCAGTTAGCTTCTGCTGCCTAAAAAACCATCCTCCTATTGAATGGCTTAAACAACAAGCTATTTCCTCAGCTTACAGGGTTGGTAGTTCGGGCTGGGATCAGGTAGGTGGTTCCATCGCTCTCTCAACAGGATGCACTTATGTCTGCTGCCCCCCACACGTGTGGTTGTGCTTCTGAGGTTTGACTGGCTGTAGGCTGGGAGGAGGTAGGGAAATGGACCATATGTTTCTCATCATTCACTGGGCCAGCCCAGGCTTCTTCATATGGAGATGGTGGCAGGGGCTCCAGGAACAGTGAAAGAAGGAAATCCCCAATATTTGAATGTTCTTCAAGTCTCTGCTTCTGTCACATTCGCATCGTCCCTCTGGCCAAAGCAAGTCACATGGCCAACCTCAGAGTCAGGATGGGAGGTGACTGCTCAAGCGCTGGATTCAGAGACATAGGAAAAAAAAATTGGGGGCCATTGCTATAGCAATCACTACATCTCCTGAGAATGTAGTGCATGGCAACTAGATCCCGAGTCCCCCTCACATATTTTTCCCGAAGGGCCCTCATGAAAATAAGGACATCTGGTGCAACATCTGAGAATTCACAAATTGGATATGAACATTGGTTCCTCAAAATATTACCTTTGATTGCCTTCAGATATAAGCATATGCTTCCTTAAGAAAATCCAGGCTTTGAAAAACACCTACATTAGCAGGGGTTCTTAACTCCTTTTTTTGGAGGTAGGAGGGTAGTTACAAACTCCTTTCAAAAGCCAAGGAAAGCTTTAAACCTTCTCCCCAGAGAAATTCACATTTACACATAGACACAGAATGTTGCTTATACTTTCATGGGATTCACAAATTCCCTGAAGGCAAACCCCGAGTTAAGGAATCTTTCATCACAAGGAGAATATATACTTTTGTGAAAGAATTCCTCTGAACCCAAAAGGATTTGCCACGGACTTGCTTATTTAAAGGAAATCTTATTGTTTAAAGTGATTCATAAGCTCCACTACCCCAGGTTTATCCAGAATGCTTCCCAAAACATTATTCAACTTAGTTAGCTCGCTCTTCAATGTAGGCAAAATTCAGTTTCCACCCGACTTTTCAAGAGTGGCGTTAATTAAAGGCCAGATGGGCTCATTTAGATGTGCTCCTCTTTCTGTTCAGGCTGATTCTTATAGACCTTACATACATAATAGCACTGTTATGTTAGAGAATGTGGCCAAGCCCAGTGAAAATATATGGGCCATTAAGAACATTTGTGAACAGATCATCTGTGCATTAAAATCATTCTCTTGTAATTATTTTCTAAAAACTAAGTTCTAAAGTCTAAAGGCTTTTTCATATCCTTTCAGGATGCTTTTGGTTGCAAATGACATATGGCTCAGCTAAAATAGGCTTAAACAATCAGATAGGTTTGCTGTTGGGTTGATGGAGTCAGTGGGTCAGTGACATGGTGCTTCTAGTTTCACTTCTCTAATATTCTCTTGTATTTCCTTCATGGTTCCAAGAGGATGGTGGCAATTCTGGGTGTTACACGCAGGTGACAATATTCTGAAGCAGAAGCAAAAAATATCCCTTTATATGAGTAAGGCAAACCTTCCCAGAGACCTGCATCGGGCATTCCCTAGATCTCATTGGCCAGCACCTAACCCGACAACATCTGAACCGGTCACGTGCAAGAGAAAGACTAGTGCCCTGATTGACTTAGACCAAAAAATAGTTCTCCTTTGTTCTTGGCCTCTTCTGAAAGACATGGCTTCTTCTCAAATGATGAAAAAAAGCATCTGTGAGTTCTTGGTAAAAAAGGAGAAGAGGAGGATCAAACGGCCATTGGCTAGGCAACTCAGTGCCGGCTGCACAGCTCTTCTCCTTAATACTCATTTTGAAAGGGTAACCTTGCTCCTTTTATGGAGCAGGAGAGAAAGAAATGATTTTGCTAACGTAAGTCACGGGAGAAGGGACTTCTGAGATATCACAAAGGCTACCTATGGAACAGGTGGGAAAGGAGCTGATGGTTGCCAGAGAGGGGGAAACAAAGGATAATGGCTCAATGAGGGACTTGAGCAAAAGAGAGTTGTAGAAGAGGGTAGTGATATAGTTTGGGAGGAAGGGTGAATGTTCGGCAGCAAAGTGCCTTAGCATGAGGCCTAAGGATGAAGTAAGAACGTGATTACAGAGGAAGAGAATGGCAAGTGTCTCACATGTTTTATTCAGCAAAATAGCATAAGGGAGACTTGGAAGGGCAGTGGGGACGGTGAAAGGGCGAGAGTGTGGGGCCCACAAATGGAGCAGCAACTCTTTGCCTAGCATGGGCTGCCTACTTAGAGCCGATGCTGTGATGCCGTGCTTATGGTCCACGGTCCTTTCAGGATGCTCTGGCCTACTTCCAGCTGCCAATGTGCACGTACATGCCTGCAGGCTGGCTCCTGTCCCCATGACTGTGGAAGGATGGGGGAATGAACACCCTCCGGGGTAGCTCTGAACTAATGATCCTCAAGAATTGCTATATAAATACCACCATTCTGGAGCTCCTGGGTGGCTCAGTCAGTTAAGCATCTGCCTTTGGCTCTTGTCATGGTCCCAGAGTCCTGGGATCGAGCCCCACATCCAGCTCCTTGCTCAGAGGGAAGCCTGCTTCTCCCTCTCTGTCGGCCTCCTTCCCCTCCCCTGCTCAGCTTTTTCTCGTGCCCCGGCACGTTCTCTCTCTCTTGCTTTCTCAAATAAATAACTAAAATCATTTAGAAAAAGAAAATAAATTAAAAATTAAAAAAAAATACCTCAGTCCCCTCAACCTTCAGGAAAATTCCGAGCCGAGGGCTTTACACTTGTTTCCGAGTCTTCCTGCAGGACGAGGTTCCGGTTGCCCGTGGAGGCAGCTAGCTTAACAATGCCCCCTTTACTGGCTGCCTTTCCTCCCCTGCTCCACTTCTCCTACCGCCCTCCCAGACTTGTCTGCAACTCCCAAATAAACTAGCTGCACCCGAAGCCTGCTATCATGGTCTACTTTATACATAGTCTTGTCCAATCAGTACAATAACCCTCGGGTTGTCGGTATTATGAGCCCCAGTTGATAGATGAGGTAACAGATTCTGGCGGGTCAAGTGATCTTCTCAAGTTTGTTCAGCTGGTGAATGTACGGCTCAGATTGAAATGTGGGTCTGTCTGGTGAAAGCCCGTGCTCTTTCCCTAGCAACAATTTGTATCTTAGTAATTGCGAACACGACACGAATGCAAAGACCGGAGGGGCTGGGGAAAGCCAAGGACTATGGGGCTGCTGCACCCCATGTCCACAGCCTGCCCTAGGTGGCAGCTGGTTGTTTTAGGATTTCCAATTACCAGCCCTTTCCAGGCTAAAACTCGAGAAGCTGATGCAACATACATGTATGTGAGCGTGGTGAAATGAAGTAGATGGAGGCTTATAACCATCCATAGTGAATCAGGGAATCTGTAGAAAACATGGATACTGGCTTCATATTACAGCCCAAACCAGAACTGATAGGAGAACTCCAGGTCTCACTGACCAATGCCTAGAGCTCTGGCTACATGGAAGAATTTTCCAGGCAAGAAATTGACAAGTGATACAATCATATGTGGCTGAGCTATCGAGACAGTATGATGGACAGGTTAGGAGATGGATTACAGAGCTGGACATGCCTGGACTAGAATCTTATTCTACCACACTCTCAGTTTCCAGCACGCTAGCAGCTTCCCACCTCAAGAGCCTGAGTCTCCATTTCTTTCCAGTGAGTGTTCTCCGCCACAAGCAGGTGCAACCCAGAATCCCCCATGAGCTGACATCCACGGGGGATGCCATATAAACTGCAACATCTCCATCTTCTACTGGGAGGATTCTGAGGAGTGTTCCATATAGTATATCAAAGGATCCCCAGCAGAGCTGAGCCTCAGCTGCCCAGAACTATAACCCATTCATTAACGAGCTCGTTTATTGGGTTTATCCTTTCCCCGTGTCACTGTTGCCACATTGCTTAATTTTCTTAAGCCTGGGAAATTAGGATCCCATCTTTATCATAGGGTTGTTAAGAAGATTACATGAGCACCTATGGCCCTGGGTGTTATATGTAAGTGACGAATCACTAAATTCTATTTCTGAAACCAATATTACACTAGATGTTAACTAACTGGAATTTAAATAAAAACTTGAGACTACCAAAAAAAAGTTGTAAATATAAAAACGAATGTGAGAAGCTTGGCTGACTCAGTTGGGAGAGCATGCAACTCTTGATCTTGGGGTTGTGAGTTTGAGCCTCATGTTGGGCATGGAGCCTACTTAATTAAAAACATCTAAAATATAAATGAGCTCTTATTTATGGAGCGGTCTGTACATAATAAAGTTCAATAAGGACATGGTGGGTGTTAAATTATGAATCCCTATTTTTCAGCCTGTGGGCTCCATCCTAGCAGATCCAGTTCCTCCACTAGGTGGCAGAATATCAACATTCATCATCCATGGAAGGCGTGCCTCATGCTAAGTGAAAGAAGTTAGAGACCCCAAGGGACTATGGTCAGTGTGACATGAGAAGGGCAAACCTATGATTAAAACCCAATCCAAATAAAGAAAGCAGTGCCCTGAAATTCCAGCCTCAGCCAGATTGGTGTCTGATTCAAGGCTTTGAAAGGCAGAGACTGTTGAATGAATTCCCAAAGCAACGAGGGGAACCTGTATGAGAGAAGAAGGAGGAGTCTGTTTGCCAGAAATTACTGGGTGCTATTTTCCCATGCCTGGGGTAATCCTAAGTCATGGGAGATGACTAGGAGGTGGGGGAATGGCAAGGAGCCAAGGAAAAACCAAACAATCACCCAAACAAAGAATATCTTGGTAAGAGTGTGTGATCCTATAGTCAGCTTTGGGACAAAATCTTTCAGGATTACTTGGTGTTCTTTTTGATGAGATGTTTGCATCACTGGACAAATCATACCAGCCAAGGATGAGTCAACTCCCTGGTTAAAAGATGGGGAGAATAGGGCATTTATCCACGGTCTTCAGTCCCTCACTGGTTGAGGGATTACCCTGGGGCATTAACTCCCCCATACTTACAAGGAGTTGAAATGCAGGCATGTGAGGTGAGAAGCGATTGGCATGTTGGCAACTACCATGCCTGCTGATGAACTCAGGTGGGTGGACAAGGTATGGCGTGGGGGCCCCAGCAGTGACAGCTACAGCATTGCCCCTCAGGCGTCAGTGTGCACAGGCATCCCCTGGAGGGCTTCTTCAAAGGCAGATACTGATCCTGTAAGTCTTGGGTGGGGTCTGAGATTCTGCATTTTTAACAAGCTCCTGGATGATGTTGATACTGCTGGTCTGCAAATCACATTTTGAGAACCAAAGACTACACTGTTCTTTAAACCAGCCCTGCTCTTTCTTTCATCATCCCACATCATCATTAACCCCAAACAACACTGGAGACTCCAGGGTCCCTGAGTTTTGGTCTGTGGCTCTCTGGACCTCAATGTCTTCATCTTCAAAAAGCAGGGGGAGGTGGGGCCTGGATTAGATGAGCTAGCTAGAGTGGTGGATGGGGGAGGAGTGGACAGAGGAGTTGGTTTTTTTTAAATAGTATTTTAATATTTAGAAAACATTGAAATTTTTAAAAATAATACTGCAGAAAAGCAAAGTAGGAGTAAATCTTGTGAGTTGGCCAAGATTCACAGAAGACAACTCCTTGTACCTAAAAGATCTCCTGGAGTGAGGGGTGATATTGTAGTTTCCTGAGAGGGGGCCTAGAGATTTTTGTTGTTATATAAAAGGAGATAGATATTGAAGGGTATTGATTCTAAAAGAAAAAGAAAGACTGCATTTGATGATCTGTGTGACCTCATCCAGGTCTAATATCTTTCCACTGAATTTTCTATAAATCTATTGTATCATATTGCTGGTTTATGTCTGTCTTCCCTAACTGGCCTAGAAGCTTTCTAGCCAAGGATTCATCTCTATCTCTATCAATACTCTAGTACCTGGCACACAGTAGATGCTGAGTAAATCCTTGGATGAATGAATGAGTGAATGGAGCTATGGCTTTCTTCTAGGTTAAAAAAAAAAAACCAAACAAACAAACCGGTGTCACCATGAAGATGAGCCACATACTGGCTTTTTGGAAAGGGTCTTTTAAGATATTTTTTCAGCCTATGTGGTATTCACTCCTTTGAAGTTTTATTGTAACAGAATTCTAGCCACATTCAACGCCATGTCCAGTATTTAATAACCCTATGAATTAATGGGAGCTGCTCCAGAGCAAATACCATTTGGTGACCTCCCAGTGATGATTTTTTGGCTGGAGAATTGTTTTAAAATGGTGTTTTGGAGTAAGAAACATCTGCCTTGGTTTGCTGTGGAAGGGAAGTCTATGGAGGACATTTGGATGGGCTCTGCCTGCTTGAGCTCGCAGGGAGAGGCGGAAGCACTACTAATTACATGTCTTGCATTACGGGTTGGAAATAGATACACAGCAAATGCTCTGGCCCCACAAAGCCTCAAAAGGCAATGAAAGCAACATAGACTTCAAGGTCATTTTCAAAATTCCCAGCATGGCAGAGCAGAGCCAGCCATACAGTTTTTTCCTCTTTTTCACATGGCACTTAAGACACAGAGGAATGAACCAACAGAGGATCTGGAAATCTATTTGCCAATCCAGAAACAACAACAATGACAACAACAACAACCACCCCACAGTGGCAAAAAGGATGTAGGAAGGGACAGTGTTAACCTGTGATGATCACTGGAGGTATTAATCAGTAACTCCCTTGGGCCCTTGATAATCCTTGAAATAAGTCAGCACCTTGTATAAGTCAGCCTGACTTGTGCAAACTTGATCGACCTCAGTGAAGACTTGCTTGTCTCCAGGTCAGTTTTAGTTGTATCATGCCCAAAGATACCTTCCTAAAAGGAAGGAAAGTAGTAAAAGCAGTGAGCAGAATGAGAGGCCTCGATGGGCTATGAGTGGGAGCCATGAGGAGACCTACCACTAGGTTCAAAAGATGAAATCTGTGCCTGTAGGATGACCAGGAGCCTCTCTTAGCAATAACTCATGCAGATAGAATCTGGTGGCATCCGGGTGACAGCAAGCTCAACAAGAACCATCCATGGGATGCAGGCTATGTCCCTGTGGCAGAAACGGTTGGGCTACTCTTTCTAGCTTCCCTTGCACTTGGATATTGTCATGTGACCGAGTCCTGGCCAATCGAATGCAAGGTGCTCTGTTTTTGGCTTTGGCTTATGAATACTGCCCCCACATGATCTTTCACATTCTTTCCCCTTCTAGCTTGACACAGGCAAAAAGGGTGACTTTGGGGGCACCTGGGTGGCTCAGTGGGTTAAAGCCTCTGCCTTCGGCTCAGGTCATGATTCCAGGGTCCTGGGATCGAGCCCTGCATCGGGCTCTCTGCTCAGCAGGGAGCCTGCTTCCCCCTCTCTCTCTGCCTGCCTCTCTGCTTACTTGTGATCTCTGTCTGTCAGATAAAAAAAAAAAAGGTGACTTTGAAAGCTGTGTGTTGAATACAGCAGAACCATGAGATGGAAGAGGCATGGGTCGCCACTGCCTGGAGGAGAGCCACCTGTCAATCGGGACTATGTGTGAGTGACAAATAAACTGTTATTGTGCTAAGGCAATATGCTAGTTGGGTTTCCCAGTTAGAATAGCTTTTGTTACTTAATTAAATATATAGTCATGGCTGTATTAATAGAGGGATGGTAGGAAGAACAAAGAAGGGGGTAGCTCTGCTTTTCTTTCCTGGACGTTACCCCGTTAGGGAGACTTTGTCAAACTGGGACATGTACATAGATGAAAGGCAAGAGTGATGAGGAGGTGGGAACTGGCATACTGAGAAGGATAAAAGCAAGGGGGTTCAGCCTAAAGAAAACTTTGGTGTGGAATATATAATATACAATATCTGCCTTTAAAGTTTTGAAAGTATGTCCCAGGAAAGGTTTAGACTTCTGCTGTGGGGTTTCAGAGAGCAAAGCTAGGAGCAAGGATTGGGCTCGATATAGAGAACTTGCTCATAATCAGCACTGCCCCAGACTGGAATGGCCTTTCTTACCAGGAAAAGACTTTTCTCCATCTTCAGTGGATGCTCTGGATGGACCACTCATAGCCATTCTCCTTTCTCCCATCCTCTGCTTTTGACTACAGAACCCCAATGTCGTTGAAGTATCATCTTCACGTGATCATGGGAGAGGGATGCATCTGGATTAGTCCAAGCTGTTTAGCACATGGTATTCTCTAGTAGTTCTTGGTGGTCGAGAGCTTGATATTTACCCTGAGCTGGCCCAGTCAGACTTACAGGAAGCTTTTGTGTTCTATGGCTGGGAGAAGAGATTTGCCCTTTCTCCTGCTCGACGTGCATCAGGACTCCTTAGTTTTGACGCTCACTGGCCATCATCTTGTAGCCATGAGGGGAATCAGCCTGCAGGTGAAATTGTCACCGAGGATTGCAGAGCCAAGAGATGGAAGGAAGCTGTCCATTCAGCTGCTGACCATCCTGTGACCGATGACTCTTCTACCTCTGGGTGCCACTTTGAGGTGGGGTTTCTGTTACGTCTAGCTTGAAACATCCTGGTTAACACACTACCCCGGAGGAGGTGTGGGAATGCGGGTGGAATGCTGCCTTGTCATCGGGGATGCCAGAGGGAAACTCTAGCCTGGGCGGCAGGTGGACCTCCCAGGGCAATATCTGACCTTGAGAGTTACAAACTCTGGTGAAGGAGGTACAGCCAACTTCATTACAATTTAAATGGAGGCTTCCTTGCAACTGTCTGGAAATACATTTTGTAACAGACTTATGTTGGCTTTTGGCTCTCATACATCTTATTCACTCCCTCCCTGTTGGCCCCCATCTCTCTACATAGGAGGTCTCCCATACCAACAACTTTTTGTCCATAGAAAATGCAGACTCCCTCTTGCAGAGTGTAATATCATTGATTGAAAGCCTCTGTCTCCGAGGAACTCAATTTCCCAGGCCTCCTTACATGGAGGTGAGGCTGCAGGACTGGTTCTCGCTAATGGACCAGGAACAGTTATGATGTACATCATGCCAGAAAGCTTAAGTGGTGGGCATACCTTTATGTTCTTTATCCATCCTCCATTTGAATGGAAAGGGCTCCAAGGCCCAAGAGGAGGACAGAGCCACAACGTGGAAGGAGCCTGAGTTGTGAATAATCCTGTGGAAGGTTCACTGACAACTGGGAATGTCTGTGTCGGACAGTTACATGAAGAATACAACCTTGGAGTTGTTTCCACAATTAGTGTTTTTTTCTCTTACTCAGCTTCATATGGGGGTAGGTATAAGTTTTTTCATAGAAGAGGCCCATTTCAAACCCATGCTTTTTTTTTTTTTTTTTGTCTTGCCTTTTGTAGGTGAAGTCATTCCCCTACAAAATTCTGTACTTACTTCGGCATTCGACTCTGCTTTACCATCTTAGATGCGACTCTGCTTTACCATCTTAGATGTGTGATCTAACAGCAGTGGAGGTTGGCCCCACTCAGTGTTCTCCTTTTGTTGCCTGCCTTTCCAGAAAATCCAGTCGCTTTTAATTTTTTCCTTTTGTTGATGGTTTGGTCTCTCTCCTAGCTTCCGCCAATTATTTCCCTCACTTGTCTTATAGATTGCCCTCACCTGTGCATTTCTGTGGCATTTCTACTTGTTAACCAATTTCTAACATAAAGCAGTGCCATCCAATTAGCAATGTGTTACATTTTGCTGATGGGGGAAGGGTCTGGTTGGTGGAGAAAGCAGTGGACTCATTGTCCCAGAGACCTGATTCTGTTCCTTACAAGATCTGTGACCTTGGGTAAATCACTGAACTTGCCTCCCCCTGAAACGCATTTTGCTAAGTGATTAGAATGACAGAATACCTGACAGTCTTAGGGTCAGTCGCAATGACAGCAAATAAGCCAAGTCCACCTAGCTAGACAGATGCGGCTAGACGGGAGGCAAGAAAGCAGGAAGGTAGGAAGTCCACAGCCTAGCCTGGGAAGTCAGGCTGGGAGAGCTGAGCCAGGGAAGGAGTGTGAGAGCACACAACCTGCCATCAGCTGATAGGCACTCACTCGATTACTGTTTCCTTTTCAGCCGACTTTATGCTTTTGGTTCCTCCTCAAATACAGTCCTCGAAGGGCATCCAAATAGAGCAGTGGCCCTGCTTCAACACTGAATCCAATCCTCACGCTCTGTGAACACAAGACCGTGTTGACACCCCACAGCAGTCTTTTACAGTAAGTTCATTTCGCAGTGAGCAGTTTTTCTACACTTCTGATCAGTCATTTATGTTTGCTACCAAACTGCATTAGAAAGCCTACCTCCACCTTCCAAAGACAGGACTGTGGATCAGATCTGGCAACCTCCAAACACCGAGCCTCAGTTTCCACATCTGTAAAATGGGGTGGCTCACGGATACTCCCAGAGTCCCCTCTCCAGGCCTCTTCCAAGTGTTCTCTTGTTGAAAACCTCCTCCCTCTTGCCTCACTGGGGTGGAGTTTGTTGTCGTGGGAACCCACAGCTACAGGTTCCAAGGGCAACACCGGGTCCAGCCAAATGGATTCACACACATGGCCACAGAAGGTCAGATTCTCTAAATCTGATGATTCACTACAAAGAAACAAAGTATTTTAGCAACACCAAGAATTTTTCACAAGTTTTCCCCTTTTTTTCTTAGAGGTCACTTAACAAAGTAAGAGTGGACTGGGGCCATTTTGCTTCAATTTGCTAATTTTTTTTTTTTACTGTTCTTACAGATAGATGCACTTATCTTAGGCTATCTTTTTTTTTTAAAGATTTTATTTATTTATTTCAGAGAGAGAGAGTGAGAGAGAGCAGGAAAGGGGAGAGGGGAGAAGTCAGAGGGAGAAGCAGACTCCCCATGGAGCTGGAGCCCGATGTGGGACTCAATCCCAGGACTCCGGGATCATGACCTGAGCTGAAGGCAGTCGCTTAACCAACTGAGCCACCCAGGCATCCCTTAGGCTATCTTTTGATTGGGAAAAAGTGATCTTCTCTTCTAAAACATACTCTGTCTTGCTTGAACTTGAACCAGGAAAAAAAAAGGCAGGGGACACAAGCTTAAATAACTGATAATATTTAGATAAAAATAATCAAAGAAAACACTCAACTAAATATTCTGAGCGGTATCCCCCTCCTAGCACACATACACACACACAACCGCACACACACATAGCCTCAGCCACCTTCCCACATAATCAAATGAACTTGGAGAAAAGAGTGCTGTCCCCTACTGAGCTTGGAAGAGACTTAAGTCTGCTTTTTTTGATCACTCCACAGATCCAGGCCAAGTAGAGAAGCAGTTGGTTAAGGACAGTGTGGTCCCGAGGGGGAGGTGGCAAGTTATTGGAGTGCCTGAGCCAGGCACACTCATTTCCAGGGGAGCCTATGAGAAGAAGGGGGTTCAGGATGCAGGCACCCTAGCCTGGTAGGTCGCCGCCGTGAAGCACAAAGAGCAGCCGGGGCCCCCAGGATGCAGGCCAGCTCTTCATCTGAGGCTTGGCATCAAAGGCATGCTGCCAACTGAGACAAAGTGGAGGATCCACGCACACAAGAGACTGTGGCTAGGCTGTCAGGCTGTATTTGTGTCTGCCTGAGCTGTTCTGAAAAGATCCTCCTTTCCTGAATCACGGAGGACCACCCCCCACCCACCCAGACAATAGCGGGATGGAGTGGGGACGCTCCCTGTGCTGAGCAACAGGTTGGAGACATGGCTGTGGGAGATTTCATCTTGGCTCCTTTACTGGTAACTACCACTGAGGCTAACCCCAATGGCCTCAGTTTCCTTAGCTACCGGAATGGGATGATGAAGAGTCTGGGCCATCCCACAGAGGTGGCCTGAGACAATAAGTCCCACCCCTCCCCCCATCCAAGCCAATATCATCTCTCACTGGGGGTTTATCAGTTGCCTTTCTGGCTTTCACTCTTACCTCCCTAGCGCTTACTGTTCACCCATGCTGAAACCAGAGCAGTCTTCTCAAAATGCAAGGTAAATTGTGTCACTCTTCTGCTCAAAACCTTCTGATGGCTTCCTAATGTTCTTACTATGGCTCACAGGGCCCTACATAATCTGCCCTACACTTGGGTTACTTCGGTAACCTTACCTCCTATTACTCTCCTCCTCTCTTACTCTGTTCCAGACATATTGGCTTCTTGCTCAGACATGTCGTTGCTCTTCTGCCTTGGAGCTTTTGCACCTGCTGCTCTCTCCGTTTAGAATGATTTGTCACGGGTTACCTACATTATGCCAGGTTGCTCCACCTCCTTCGGCTCTTTTCTCAGATGCTGTCTTCGCAATGAGCTCTTCCCTGCTCACTTTATTTAAAATCATGCCCACTCTGTGTTAGCGGGCTATTGCCATAATTAGGCTACATAATAAACCACCCCCAAACGCAGTGGCCTACAACAAGCATTTGTCTCCATACCCGTGGGTGTGGCTGAGGCCAGATTGCTCTAGGATGGGCTTGACTTGTCAACTTTGCTTTAGGCTGCAGGCTGGATCTAGATCTGTTCCACGTGTGCTTATGTTGAGGCCCCGAATGAAGGGGCAGGGGCTACCCAGAGCATGCTTTTGTCATGGTATATCATCAGAGCACAAGAGCCAAGCCAGGCAACATAAGCAATTTAAGATCTCTGTTCGCATCACACTCCATGAACGTTCTATTGGTCAAAGGAAATCACATGACCAAACTCAACATTAATGAGTTAGGGAAGTATACTCTGCCCACACTGGGGGAGGGGAGGGAGAAGAGAGAAAATATTTGCTGAACAGTCATCCAAACTATCACACACACACACACACACACACACACACACACACACACCTGCTAGCACTCCCTATTTCATCTTCTGTGCGTTTTCTCTTTGGGGTTATCATCACCCTACCTAATAACATGTTTTACTCACCTACTTTGTCTTACTGGCTACAGTGGTGGCTCTTTGAGAGCACGGAGTTCTGCTTGTTTTGTTTACTGCTGTATCATTACTACCTTGAACAGTGCCCAGAACAGAATGGATGCTGAGTAAATACTCTTTGAATGACAGAATAAGTAAGTCGCCCTATTGTTGTAGAGACTCGGTCAAGGAAGTTCATAAATAAACTGCAGTAGAATCTTGCAGCCTCCTCAATAAGGACATAATTTCTGCAACAGACTGGCTTTGTCACTCTGTCTGCTATATCACCATGACTTCTAACGGTCATCAGCACTATCACCATCACTACCATGGTCAGCACCGTCATCCTCATGTGACCATTACCACCAACACCACCAGCACCATTATAATCTGTCACCGCCACCACCATCATCAGTGTCACCACTACAATCACCATTAGCATCGTCATTACTACCATTCCTGTCACCACCTCTACCACGTCAGCACCGACATCACCACCATCTCTACCACACCATCACTGCCACCGTCACTCTTATGCCATCATCACCTCTACCCCACTACCGCGATTGCTGCCGGCACCATCACTTCCTCTACCACATACGACATAGCACCTCCAACACTGTGCCCACCCTCACCACTCCCATGGTCATGCCATGTCTACTACTGGTCCCCTCATCACTCTCCTCCCTGTCCTCATCATCACCATCACTGTCACTATTATCTCCATTTGATGATGATGCCGGACGGTAATGCTGATTGCTCACAACTTTCAATAAACTAATCGCAGTACAGGAAGCAGAAGAAATTATCATTTTCTCCTAGTGGGCTCGCTGCAAGGGAAAAACCTCAA